>APFE030461032.1:0-58580 GCA_000404065.3 Pinus taeda | reverse complement strand
GTCTAAAAATAGACTTTGCGCCAAAAATAGCCTGCGGGCCCACTTAGTGAAGGCGACTTCTTTTCACTAAGCTCCATCATCTTGTTGCATTTTCAACATGGTTGATGTTGATCCGCTGCAGAAGTACGAGGAGGCCCAGGCGAAGGCTAAATGCATGATTATAGATGGGTTCAAAGATCATGTGATCCCACACATTGCTGAGAAGGAAACATCAAGGGAGATGTGGGAGACACTAACCACTTTGTACTAGGGAACTTCTGTTCAACAAAAGATGCTATTGGAGAATCAGCCGAGATAGTACCAGATGCAGAAGGGAGGAGAGATCGATCCCTTCCTTCTCAAGTTGCAAGAGATTCGAAACCAACAGACTTCCATGGGGTCTACACTAGATCTTGAGTTCATGGTTAGGAGTACCCTAAATGTAGTCACCAAAGACTAGGAGACATTTGTCTAGAGTATATTGGGCAGAGCTTCTCTCCCCAGTTGGGAGCCCGGGTCAAGAAGGAGGAGGAGGAGGATGCAACTCTTGCAACATCGAGACAACATGGGTAGCATAAAAGGAAGAAAAGGGATATATCCAAGGTCAGATGCTTCAGGTGTGGTGAACTAGGAAATTTCATGACTCAGTGCCCCTAGAAGAAGGGCAAGGAAGAGGCTTCTGACTCGAAGGCTGCTCCAGCAAAAGCCGACAAGGAGGATGATGACGAGGATTGTGCCATGAGTGCTCATGCACCTCTGGAGAAGAGGTGGGGCAACATCGAGCTGTAGTCGGGAGGACTACACGAAAGTGGGCAGGATCCTTGAGGTGCCCATACTCTTGGATCACATATGGATACGGGATCCCTTAATGACAGTAGCAGATTGATGGGAGTTGGTTGGTGCGAGGGATGATGAAGCGACAGTGGCACATATAGAGTGCCAAAGTCTGAAGCAACGTAGTGGAGTGTTGCAGCAGTGTGGGGGGCACAGAGCGGATACAACAGTAGCACAACAACTTCAGAGGGTCAGCACAGGTTAGCAGAAGAGGTAGCTTCACCATCACGGGGCATCTAGACTAACCAACATGTCAACTTTTTGGTGAATTTTTCAGTTGCTTACTTCTCAACAACTGAGTTGCAATGCAGTAGTTAGCAGTGGCAGTGCTATGGGTAGAGGGTGCTGCAGTACAGATGTAGCAGTGATAGTGGCAGTGTCATGGGCAGCAGTATAGGTTGCAACAGCGCAGTGGATGAAGGGCAGCAGGCCAAGCATCAGCAGGGCAAAGGAGCAATGCAGTGGATTAGTGTAATACTTCTATTGAGAAGTATTGTTAGAGCACATTCCTCGCTAAGAGGGAGTGTTGATTTTGGGTAGCATCGGATGTGCTCTAGCCCCAAAATTTTGTGGAGGGGCTAGAACACATGAGATCTCCAAGATCGAGAAATCGTTTGGAGAAATTCCACTCAGATGAGGAGTTATTAAAATAATTAATATTTGTAATGGGTTCCTAAGTCTAAACTTGGGAAAATAAAAATATCAATGGGTATTAATAAGAAAATGGGTGAGAAAATTCTAATTGACGAGGATAAAGTTTGTTTTAATCTTAGTTGTTGATTAGGGACTTAATATCGGTCGTTGATTCATCAACAAGAAAAGTATAAGAGGAGGCTTGGGGGTCAGTTGGAGATACATCGAGTGATCAAATCAGTTCGATTTTTCAAGGGCATGGTTTGCTGAGATAATCAAACTAGTGGTGATCTGAGTTTTGAGACAAAGCGTATGTGGGAGAGAGGAAACAGAGGCATTAGAGAGGCAACACAGAGGCCTACGCAGCCTAGGAAGGGGCTCATGCAGTGCCGACGCAGGTTAGGAGGGTCTCTTGTAGTGGCAGTGCGGAGTATTCGTCAGAAGTCCGAGATTTCACTGGAGAAGCAAGGTTCTGAGCCGGGAGGGTTGAACAATAGTCTTCCTCTAGCAAATCAATCCAGCAAAATGGGTGACGCAGTCTTCTGAAGGCAAGACATTGGCCCAAGCAGTGATTGCGCTGGGATTTCGCAGTGTTTTCCGAAGTCAAGCCACTTAGTGGATTAGTTGTGACTTGGAGAACGAGGTAAACCCCCATATGTATTTCTTGTTTCTGTTATTTCTCTGAAAGGTTAGCTGGTGTGAGATGTTGTACTCAGATTCTGCTTGCTTAATAATACAAACCCTCTATCTGCTGCATTGATTTTCCCGCATTGGGTTTTTTCGGGGATGTGTTGTCCAAAAATAATGGTGTCCCTTGTGTATTTGTCTCATCTATTGTTTCAGTTATGATCTGTATGTGAGTGTAGTTTGTAGTAGTGTTTTTCATCATTGTTTACAATTAAATAACTTGTTGAATGAAATAACAAGTAGGAGATGATAAACTAGTGATTGCAATAGGATTTCTGTTTGTATAGATTTAGAAATTTTCAAATGCTACACACACTTCCTTCTGCAAATGCGTAGATCTGCTCTGTTGATGCATTCTGCTACTGAAAATTAGGATTTCCTCCAATAACTTGGATCTGTAAACCCTTTGAAAAAAATCCCTTTGTGTGTGCTTTTCTCTTCCACCCAACACGGATCTGCTACTACAAATACTATTGCAAACCCTCTGCACCCAAATCAAATCAATTATTTTCCTGATTTTCTCACTGGAATTGCTTCCTAGCAACACTACTGCCTGTTGGACCTACTAATGAGCAAGTTCGAACTTTTTCTACCACTTGCAATTGAAAATCAAACTTTTTCTTTGCCACTTGAACTACTTAGCCAACTTCCGTGCAGATCTAAAAAAATTTGCTCAGACTCTCTATGAACTGGAAAATTTCTCCCTCTTCGTCTCTGAGCCTCTGATCTGTCAAACTCCCTCTGACACCATTTGAAAATATTAAGTCTAATGTAGCAATTGGAAATTATTTTACTAAATGATTATTATTAAGTGCAGTTTATTTGCTACGACAAATAACAAATAAAATCACAATTGCAATTTTCACCATAAAAATGCTACGGAAATAAAATGCTAGAAACTAAGAAAATACTAGCACACACAATAAAAATAACATCGTTATTTCGGACAATTATCCCTGGAAAAACTCAATGTGGAAAAATTGGTGCAACAGATGAGGGTTTTATTATTATGCAGCAGTGAATAATCTGAATACAATCTGGATTCCCAAAACTGGCAATCCTCAGTAAGAAAATCTGGCTACAAAAATTAGCGAGGCAAATCTTGTCTCACCCAATAGTGATCTAGATCCACAATTGGCTCAAATAGGCCACACAAAGGCCCCTGTGTTAGCCTCATCGCAATGTTGTGTAGTCCATCACACACACTTCCTGGAAGCTGCTCTGATCAAGACGTCTAATCCAACTCAACCTTTGAGAATGACTCACTAGCCCTTTCGAAATTTATCCCAGCCTCTAGCAACTAAATCGACCCTCACTCAAGGTGAATCAAACTACTCCTTTGAAGCTGCTTGCGTAGTCCCTGCATAGCCTAATTGAGGAAAACTCGACCCTCTTGTAACTGGCTCTCCAGAACTGGAATCTCCTCTGGAATCATTGTCTCTGCCCCTCACTAACTATGCCTCCCCTCTGCCTCGAACTTATATTCCCTGCTTAGCTACTGCAACTAGATAGCTCGATCTGCCAAGGAAAATTGATCTCTAGATTGTCTTGCTCCAATCCCATCGACCTCCTCATATAATCTCTTGTTGGCTCCCCAACAACCATTATTAAATCCTCATCAATGGCTAAGATCATTTCTGAGTTGAACCATGTGAGTTTCTAGAGAAATCTCACCTATCTCAATTAATCACTGTTAATTAATCACTTTTCGTAAGTTAGACTTAGGAAAAATTTAATTATTGACTAATTAACTTAATTGAGCTATTTTTAGGTGTTTTCTCCCGAAATGTTTTTTGGGTTTTAGAATTCTTGTGTTTCTTAGCCTCTCTGACCAAATTCAAGACTAGAACACATGTCTGATGCTACAAAACTAACATATAAAAATTCGCTCTCGACCGGGGAGCTTTTGAAAATGTCGCTCCCGCTCCTGCTTCCCGCTTTTGCTCTAGCTCCCAAGTAGCCTTGGGATTGTGAGACCACTCCTCTCCATGGAGATTAATGGAACTATCTTTATTGGGGCATTGTTGGTGTCAAAGGCTTATCTATGTGGTTAATGTTTTTGACTTAGAAGTTGTTCTTTCTTGTTTATTTCTTCTATATCATTAAACGCATCATTGTGATTTCTCAAGACTACCACAAGGCTACTAAGCTTGATCCATTTGAAGGGCAACTTGGTCACTTGGAGGGAGGACGACTAGAGGTTATTCTCATGTGCTTTCCTTTGTTGGTTTGGGCTAAGTTTTAATCCTCCTTTGTAAGCCATACTCTAAAGTTCCTTAGTAAGGGTTTTGATTATATTTCATGCCATAGTCGATCTTGTGGTTGAAGGCTTTTTGTTTGGAGGGATCCTTTCTAGTGGAGCCATGGTTTGATGATTTTCAATGATTAGCTAAGGGATTAATTTAGTTAACGGGTTCTAATCTCTTGCCCAAACCCACAAGTACACCATAACCGACTTAAGAGGGTTTTCTTCTTGATCTCATCTTGCCACTTGATTTCTCTTGACTCCATAGCTGTAGTAGGATATTGGCATTGACCTTCATATCTCTCCATCACCTGTTTTTCAAAAAAAAAAAAAAAACCCTAAAAATTATAAAAACCTGTTTCATTGAGACTACTATTAACATCACCTTGTGCTTATTTGACTAAGTCTTAGTGATCCTACTAGGGAAACCCCCTTTAAGTCGAAGGAGAGCTGGTCTAAAGTGAGAGGACAGGTTGCTGAGGTGACCTTCTTAAGAGGTCCCCGTTGGATTGTGCATTGTGGATTGGAGTTTTTATCACAGATGTAGAATTTGGGTGGTAACAGGCTGAAAATGGGCATGGGCACCTGGAAATAAAAAATACCATCCAGCTTATGCAAAGGTTGACATAGATTGATACATGATCTCTCTATCCAACACCGGATAGGGCTGTTATAGCTTCTGCTAAGCCATAAGATATCTGCTTGCCTTGTTACCAGTTCTAAAACTTCTCTGTTTCTGCCACCCGAAGTTTCACCATTCTGTCCAAATGCTTCTTGTTGGAGGTATGATTTCAGGACTGTGTTAATTGCAGGAGTATTTGCAATAGGGAGAATTTAATTTGCAGCTATATCCTTAGTGAGATATTGGTTCCACAGGTTGTAAATAAATATCATATTTTTAACCTTGAAGTCGTCCTTTTTCTTTAGAAAGAAAGTGTTGTGCTCGCCAAGCAAGTTTGTTGCCCTTCCAGTAACATATAGGGCATACTCAAAAAACATTTCAGAAATGTAAAATTCAATGTTTCCAATTTTTGTTTTCTTCTGGTTTATAGTGGAATTGATTTCATCTTCTGAAGCACCTGATCCACTGCATAGAGCTTGTCTTCTGCCATTTGAGTTTTGTAGCCCTTGAGCCAATATTGAATAATTGATAATAACGTCCTTTCTCCATGTAGATGGTCACTCCCCTGTCTAGTTCCCCAAGCTTTATCTTGAAGCAAGGATGGGAGCATAAGATTCACTCCTTGTCCACGCAATGAGACCTCATAGCATTCAGAACATTCACCAGCCTCTTGAATTGCAATAGAGAGGCATGCCAAGGGCAGAACTTGCTTTATAAATGGTCCAAACAACTATGGCAAGTCTGCATTAAAGTCAATTAATGGAGCAAGACAACCTGTTTTGGCTGCAGAATTTATTTTGAAGGACTGCATCCCTACTTCTGCAATCCACTCTGCATAGATTTGTTGTCAATAGGATATATCGAGGACAAATACAGTAAACTCAAAATGTATCAAAATGTATCAGCCCAGTAAGGGATCCCTCTCCAATTTCCAAGCAGACAAGACTACTTTCTCCAATGGCCCAAAATACCCAAGGAGCATTAGCTGCTGCTACAATTGTAGAAAATCCATGGAGTACTTGCCAATCAATCAATGCATCTCAAGATAGCACATTTACCAGTTTTATAGAACCGATCGCTGCGCAAACGAGCTGGTTATGGAAAAATGACAGATGCGCATAAAAGACAAATCTTTGCACTTCTGTTTCTTCATCATTGAGTTCATTGCAAGTGTACGAGCTTCAATAGCAAAGCTCACAACTAAAAGGATATCAAACATTTCGAGAGTTGAAAATGTGAGCCAGATGCTGAGCCGAGTCCTTGTCATTGATTTTAATCCCATGCGGCCTGTGCGAAGAGAGCCATCATTGAGTGCTCTGGAAGTAGCTACTGTTTGATCTCGATCCTGCATTTCACGGTCAACAACTCAGTGATTCTTTATGGGCCTAGGTTTTTCACATATTTTCAAAAGCGCTACACATGAACTGCTAGCTTCTGGAAGTTTTATTTGTGGTGGATCTGCATAGCTCGACCCAATGATGATAACCTCTCTCACAGGAATCGATAGAACAGCAACAAAGAAGTCCTTTTCTTTAAAGAAAGCCCATACGTCCTTTTCTTTAAAGAAAGCTCATACGTCTTGACATGGTGCATCATTGTCATTGATGCCATCTGACACTCTCTTTTCCCTTATTTTCCCTTTAAATGGATTGTGAACCACAGCGAGCCTTATTTACAGGGCTATCCAGCGTTTAATACACCCAGCTGACGCACCTTTCCTGTCAACCGGATGGGCATGGGACGAATATTAGTCGATGACCATAGCCCTGCATCCAAATACCGACGAGGCACAGTTCGGTGGTGGAAATTATTTTCCGTGGTGGAATGAATGAATGAATTTTTTTTAATGACTTCTATGAGACTTCGTGGTCTAAGGGACCATCCACTATTACTTAATCTATATTCAGATTTTTTGCTATTCTGATTATGTTGTTATGGATCTTGAGTAATAAATTTGTTGTTTTGTGAAGTCTTGTCTCCTTGAAAAGCTTACTGAGACTGTTCACTTTTAGTCTGTCATTAAACTGACAATGAATAACTTCATACACTGCACATTCTTTATAAAATGTCATTCTGTTTCTACCACCGCTCTGCTGCAGAGAATGCAAGTTCGTTCTTCTCACTCTTCTTTAGGAACTGCCCATCTACCAGTTTCACATCTTAGATGATGAGAGCTAGTTCTCAGCTGTGCAATTAAAATCTTGTTTTCTTTGCTTGGCATTTCTTTGAGGGTTCTTTTCACATCCTTGCACTCCTTATCATACCAAGGATTAGTAGGGAAGGTATTTGAGATCCTCTTCAAAGGCCTAGTTCTCTTACATTCCTTTAAATATTTGTGTATTAAGGGAATCAACATATTACTGCAAGTATATCTTTTATCTCTTTCGTTATCCTTGCAACCCCTATTGTTTTTTTTTTGGCTAGCTGGAGTTGTTCTTTAAGTGCAGACTTGAAGAGCTCTTGATTTTCTTGGTTTAAGATAATTCTCCCATGTTCATAAACTTTCTTGTGTGAGTGTTGTGAATGTGAATGTTCCGCCCTTTTGATCTTTTGTATTTATACCAAGCTTAATAAGAAAAGACAAATAGTAAAAGTCTAGCTCTATAGGGTAGCACTCAATACTAAAATTCAACAACTTGGAAATAGACCTTTGAGAAAATATGACATAATCTACTGTGTTTTGCCTATTCTATTTTTTATAGGAGATATTATTGGACTTCAACCAATTTTTCATGCCATTACATATAACCATGTCATTTAGGCTACAAAGGCCTAATGATTCTGCTTCAAGTGTGAAACCTTCCCTTTCCCATCCTGTGATGTCCTCCTCCAAGGGTGTTCTTCATTTTCTCTAAGCCATAGCAGATTGTTATCCTCTGCCATATCGTTGCCCAACTGAATAGATTGATTGTTTGATGTTTTAGCATTAAAATCACAAATTAGGAATATTTATCCCTGAGTGCTAAAGTTTCAAAGAGGGTTATCAAACTCGAAGATGTCAATTTGGACCATGGTTCTGCTTTACTGTAACTTTCTTGGTAGGTGTCATAAAGAGGGCTATCACCAAAATATGTGAGGTAAGGACCTCCCCAAGAGTTGAACAAGATATACTCAAGGTGTTTGACTAGGGATTCATTTCTTTGCTAAGACTGGAAAGATGTGATGGCTGCTCCTTCTCTTGATAGTCCTTGTCTATATGGTAGGCCTTATTTTTTAGTTCACATGGCTTAGATATGGTGATATCATTGCTTACCTTAATTCTGGAAGATTAGAAAGATGTGATGGTTGCTCCTTTTGCTGACAATCCTTGCCTAGATGGTAGGCCTTCTTTTCTTGTGCACATGGCTCAAATATGGGGATATCATTGTTTACCTTAATTCTGGAATCCAAGGCGTGGGTGTAAAAGACACTTTGTTCATTTGCAAAGCATGGATATGCCTTTTCTTCAACCAAATGAAAAGTAACATTGTCTTCAAGATGAGTGTCCACAATAAAAGGGAAGAACCTCTCTGCTTGCATTTCAAGTGTCTTTTCTCCGATTGGACTTATGGGGTCAAGAAGTATGTCTGACTGCTCGCTCTTTTTTTAACCATTAAAGCAAGAGAGTTTAACTTAGGGTAGAACAATCTCCTATCTAATCAAGATTAGATATGAAGAAGAAGGCCTTACAAGAAGGGATTCCTAAAAGACAAAAACCTTCATTGACAAGATCAATTATGACTTGAATGAAATACTTGAAGCTCTTGTCAAGGATTCAATAAAAAGACAAAATAAGGGTTTGAGCACTTACCAAACTAACCAGAAAAGATGGAAGAGATAAAACCGTAGACATCTTCCCTCCCAGTAATAGACTTGTCAAATAGATTGATCTTACAAACTAGTAAAAGTGTTGAACTATTAAAACAAATCCTTAATATCCTAATAAAATAATAAAAAAGAAAAACTCCAAAATTGAGCACCAAAACGTTCAATAGATAGATCTTCAACAAATTGTGTTCGCAAATATCCAACAATTTGATTGAAAGACAAACCTCTATTTATAGAGGAGGCTTCTATAAGGGTGTCAGAGCCTATGTCATTACCATTATAGACGTCGAGTGATAGTGTTTGTGTTTGCACAACTCTACAAATACCAACCATACCAACCATAAGAAAAAATTATATTGGAGAACCAGAACCAGAATATGGGCATCCAAAATATATCTTAATGTAGTGGCATTTCCCTTTGTTGGTATTACGTTCTATACTAATACTCATTCCTTCAGTGTGTGTTTTTTAACTTCAATATAAGCATGAAGTTTGAATAATAAGTTGAAGTTATATCATGTAGATGTTTATTTGGTATTACAGTAGGTGCTGTCTGTTTCTGAAGATAGGAGGTTAAGTGTTTGCTAGAGCAATTTCACCATTTTAAATAATATTCCAAAAGAATTTCTCAACCAATTGAAATTGAAGTTTAATCATATATTTTTTTTCGGGGGAAGTGCATCCCCTGAAGAAGCAATATATACAATATATACATCATCTGTACATCAGAATTGTAACCAACATCTGTTGCACGCAGGCAACACAGCACACCGACAAAGCGGTAAAATTCAAAGTCACAACACTCAATGTCACATATGTACAAAACAACACATATGTACAAAACTCGAAGAACCTCATAGGCCACAGTGCAGCACGACCAGCACGACCAGCACGACCATCCAATTTAACACTAGTAAGTAATGTTTACTTCATCTATTTAACCCTAGCTAGTAGTGTACAAGTTGTGGCGTTTCTTGATTTACAATCTGTCCCGCAGGAAGGAAATCATGGAGTGCCAGAGAAAAGGAAGGATGGAAAGCCCCGGAAAAGCAAGGAATTCGAGAAACAAGAGAAAGAATATAAAACTTGGCTAAAGAAAAACATCACGAAATGGACGGTGATTTTCTTTCGAATAGCTTGCTTACAAGTAGTGATCAATTATTTAAATTTCAGACAAACCCTGTTTCATTCTGAAAATTAACGTTTTTGTTGCTGGTCAGGATTCGTGGACCAGGTATAAAACTGATTCGGAACGTGCTACAAATTCCAAGCTAGATCTGGCAGAGAAGGAAAGATTATTTCGAAAACATGTGGATGAGCTCCGTGAGGTGAATTTTTTTATATTTGAACTAATTCATTCGTCAAATATGATATCAAACAAATTATCAGATTGCCAAATATTGACCTGATTTGTTTTTTCTCCTTTTTTTTTTCTGTTTATGTTTAGCAATATCTGAGGGATTATAGGCAACTGCTGAAGGAGGTTATTACACCGGATTTGGCAAGCAAGTATTTGACATCATGGAGCGACGCAAAAAGTCGTATGCTGCAGCGTCAAAGGTTTCTCAAGCTTCCAGAAAGAGAGAGAGAAACAGAATGGCGCAGCCATGCTGAACAGATTCTAAAAAAAAGGCGCAAAACTAAGTGAGGGGTACTTCAGGTGAGAAGGCAAAACAACAGAAGTGTTTTGTAATGTAAATTGCTTGATAAGTGTTTTGTGTTTATAACAATGATTAGCCTAGGTTTATAGTGACGGCCAGTTGGATTTGATCCTGGCCCTCTTTAGGATAACTCTCACCAGTGACAGATTATCTTAGGTTTAAAAAACAGAACAAAACAAAACAAAACAAAAAAAAGGAAAAAGAAAAATGATTAGGTTCCATGATAAAATTTGACTATGTTGAATGAATATTGACAAGAAAACATTCACAAAAATGCTAAGCATTAATTTCAATTGTTTGCTAAGTGAATTTAGGTAATGTAAAAGACGAAAAGTGTTTTGTGTTTATGACAATGATTGGGTTTTATGAACAAATTTGACTATGTTGAATGGAGATGGACTAGTTAATTAGTTATGAATTTGACTATGTTGAATGAAGATGGACTAGCTAATTAGTTGTTTTTCTTGAGTGAATTGAGGTAATGCAAAAAGCTTTTTGTCTTTGTGACAATGATTAGGTTACATGATCAAATTTGACTATGTTGAATGAAGATGGACTAGCTAATTAGTTACTTTTTAGAGTGAATTGAGGTAATGTATAGATGAAAAGTGTTGACTTTATGACAATGATTAGGTTCCATGATCAAATTTGACTATGTTGAATGAAGATTGACTACCTAATTAGTTGTTTTCCAGAGTGAATTAGGGTAATGTAATGATGAAAAGTGTTTTGTATTTACGACAATCGTTGGGTTCCATGATAACATTTGACTATGTTGAATGAAGATGGACTAGTTAATTAGTTGTTCCATAGTGAATTGAGGTAATGTAAAGATGGAAAATGTTTTTTCTCCACGAGAATGATTGAGTTTTGAGTAGTGGTTGAGTCCTCCTTAGAATGATACGCTAGAGATTAAAAGAGGTGTGAGTAGTATGAGATATGATTTATTGACAATAAATGTAATTGTCACATTTGTGGTTATTTGATGGAACAATAATATGAAGGTGGTTGTGGATAGAACAATTTGCATGTATTTTTATAAAAGATTTGAGAGATTAAAGATAACATTTGACATTGCATTTTCTTTTAGCATTTAAGTTCTCACTATAAATCAGGGTGTTCAAGAGATGTTTACAGTTTCTTATTGTCGTTGTTGTGTTAAATGAATTGTGTTAGGTGAAAGCTAATGTTATTTATCACATTTTAAGTCTTATCCTTGAGGGGCATTGTAATGTCTTGTGGACATTGATTGTTGGTGACTAAGTCATGATATATCTAGTCTAAATTCATAAAAAACAAGGAATGGGGAGTGTTCCTAAGGATGATGGATGAGGTTAGACAAGCCTACCATTTCCCACAAATCTAAAACATAAAAGGATTTGGAGGTTTGCCTTGCATCTACACATAAATCAAACATGACAACTTTAAAATATTTAAGAAAATAAATGTTTTGGACAAAGGAAAGTAAGAAAATTGTCTTGGGGTTTTATGATTGAGTATGAAAGGAATGAGAATTCCTAAGTACAAGAATACATGCCAAAATGAGATAGGAAAAAGATAGAGGGTCAAAAACTCTACCAAGGAAAAGATATGATAAGGGCACAAATGATGATGAGGGGTGCGATGGTTAAATATGGTTTTTTCCTTTGTGTTATTTAACTTTCATATGCTTATGGATTAACATTGATGGTTATGCATTAAAATGTTGATGAATGTGGTTAACTAATTTTGTTTTAAGTTTTGTCTATGAGCATGCATCACAATCTATAGGGGTCGAATAGAGATGGGGGTCTATATCCAAGGCATCATCCTGCTTTATAATAGGGGTTGGATACACTAAACAAAGCTAGAGGGTAAGTCCCAGCTAGTTTAGATGTTTGCTTGGAGTGAGATGGTTAAATCTTTGAACTAGGAATAAAGACAATTTAAAGGACTCAAACATGACATGACTAGGAGGGTGGCTAGTAGTTAGTGTTAAGAAATCTAGAGCAACATATAGATTAGGTTTCTTAAAAATATCTCTTTCATTTGACAAATTCTTATGATCAACATATTAGTTTTGCATTATTATTATTTGTGTTTCCTTTATCATCAAGACAAATGCCAAACAAGAAGATTAAATAGGACACCGGACATAGGCTCCAAGCTATGGAAAAACCCCTATAAAGGGGAAACCCATGTCAAACTCTTCCACTAGTAGATTCAAATCAAAGTGAGATAACCAAGAGCAAGACAATGACCTACTCTACTCCATCAAGTTAGCCTCTTCAAGCTTCAATCAACATCAAAGAAATTCAAAATCAAAGTCTTCATGATAGAGATCTTGTCCTGCCTTCTACTTCAAAAATTTTCAACATGTAATGGTTTGGTACTGTAATTTTTCTTCTACTTCGCATGAGTAACATAAGAATAGATAGAAAATTGTTCTTCTTTTCCTTGACATGGATCTCTCTTTCTTTTGTTAGGCTTCTTATTCTCTTAATCAAATTCTTCTAAGTTTTCAAATCTTCCTCATTGCTTGGATGGTCGAGTAGGACTCCTTTATATATAGTCGTGTTGATGCCTCGAGAATCGCTGCAACAACATTGGGGAAACCACCCGGTCCGGACCTTAGTGCAGCTCCTTTTCCGTTTGGGATAGTGGCTCCGACTGGGGATAATGGGACCAGTTTCCCAGAAATAGATAAATGGGATGAGTGAATGATTTATAGATAACACTAGCGATAAGCGAAAGGCTAAAACTATTAACAGAAATATAGATAAATAAAACTATCCCGGGAATCTATTGAGCTCTAAAGTGTAGCGTTTGATGTTCTATGTCTAAAAGACAAGCATATAGATGACTGTATCCTCAAAACATAGATGTTAAATCATTTGAGATTGCTGTGCCTAAATAGTTAAGCATAGCGATGGAAGCGAAATTACTACACTCTATACATTTATATCATCATCATATACATGATTTAAAAGTAAAGGCACATCATTAAACACCCAATAGTGGAATGAATAAGATCTGCTGTTATAGCGCATACATATAATCAATGATAGCAAGAATAATTACATAACAATTCACATAAACAGAATGACTTCAGACATAGATAGAAATACCATATGAGCTGTGTGACACTCCCCGATATCAATCGCTATGTGTAGTTCTTCCCTTAACGCATAAACATTCTTCAATCAACGACAATAGTGCACAATTGCATAAAGAAATTTCTTCATTAAAGTAAGAACAACTGGTCGAGTTTCATAAAAGAATAAGGGCTGAAGCACAGTAGTGTAAACTTCAGCCTGTTAAGTCTATTACAAAATTTTACGACCCTTTCTAAAAACATGAAAGGGTCTATAAATACAATACTAATATAAAATATCTATAAAACAGAAATGCTACTTAAGCTGATATCAATAACTTTGTTGTTATCTTGGCTGGCGATCTGGGGAGCTGGAGGATGATTCATTGAGTCGGCTGCTTTCCTTTGAATCTGAGCTGATTAATGGCAAGCATTGGCTCAATTTCCGGAGGTTTGTTGAGGCGCGAATTGCGCTGGGCAGCATAGGTGGCATCTTGGATGTCGGGAATCATACACTCGATGGCATCTGTTAAACATTTCAGGGCGGCTCTTTGTTCATGAGGCTTAACTAGGAAGTGCCAATATGTTTCCATGTTTAAGCTATTAACCCCGACGATTAATCTTCCTCTGCCTTCTAACTCAGGATAACACATTTGCTCCAATGCATTCGTTGTTGTAATCTTTCCCGGTGTACACTGGGAAATCATGTTTGCTAAGTAGAGAGTGTTGTTAACTAGATCAACTAAATTACTAGAAGTTAATCTACATCTCGAAGCTGCTCTCTCTGCTTTTAACACCTGAGTGTGCCATTCCGTGAAGAGTATATATTTATGTACCTCAAGTATCCTGGGCAAATTGGAGGCTTTTCCCGAATTTGAATCTTGCCATTCAAGATGTGCAGTAATAGCTTCATCGGCTTGATTCAAGTCATCCCTAGCTTTCTCTTCCTGCTCATTTATGGATGTAGTTAATTCGCAGAGTGGCTCCGCTTGAGCGATTTGTTGACACAAGAGTTTAATTTGCGATATTAGCGCATTGTTTATCAACGTTGCCTCTTTCCTGAACTTTGTTATCTGCGAATCTCCCTTTATCTTTTCTAGCTGGGATGTTATTTGAGCGATTTGCTCATCCTTGGTTTTCACCATTTGCTCGTTCGCTGCTTTCAACTTTTCCAATGCCTCTTTTAAGTCGTTCTGTTTCTGGATCGCAGCCTGGTCAATCCTTTGCTTCTCTGCTTCCAATTGCTGAGCCAATTGATTATTTATCTGCTGTTGCACCAATAACTGTTCGTCAGCCTGCGCTGTCCTCTGTTGTTGTGCCGCTAACTGCTCCTCCGCTTGCATTACCCTCTGCTTTATCTCGTCTAATTCTGTCTGTAAAGTGGAGATTTCTTGGTCTTTAGTCTTTAACAAAAGACTCACCTCCGATGCTTTGTCGATGGTTGCAGCGGAATAGGCTCCAGCGTACTATGACAATTTAGTTAAATCATCGGAGGGATCCAGTTTCTCCTTCCACACTACATTGCCCGTGACCGTTTGTTCTGGAAAGATAGAAGGTTGATCAAGCCTTCGTCTCTTCCTCGATCGTTTTACCACTGCTCTGTGCTTCGGGCTATAGAAAACATCCAATGGAGGAATATCTTCTACTTGCAAAATGATTTGATCGCTGGGATCTTTCGGGATTAGCTCTACTTTCTTAGTATTGGGTGTGCCGCTAGTTCCACTCAGAACCTGAGATGAAGTATCATCCTGCATATCGCTGGTCTTAGGAGTGTCTGTACTTTTTGAGTCTTTTCCTCCATTGATGATAAAATCAAACTACTGCCATTCCTGGAGCAATTTGGGGTCTGTGGTAGTATCGGTGGTGGTCTGTTTAGCTTGAGATTCCTTCTGTACTTGTTCCTGTTTTTTCTTCTGTTGTTCCTCCTGTTCCCTTCGCTGTTTATCCTCTTACTCTTTCTTTAATCGTTCTTCCTATTCCTTCTTTTGCTTTTCCTCTTGGTCTTTCTTCTGTTGTTCCTCCTGCTCGCTATTATGATCTTTTGTTGTAGCAGGAGGTTCCTTTGTCTGTCACTGACCAGGCTCGCTTGATGATGCCGCTGGGGTTAGCGCTAATAAATCTAGAGGCAGAGTTTGCAACCTCTGCTCTCTAAGTTTATTAAACTTAGTTAACCCTTCATCATTGTATCTCATCTTGGCGAGTTCTTTGGCTTGACCTATTGATTCGGCTGAAGAGAACATGTCATCGAACATATCTTCTTGATGGTCAAACGTTGCTAATTTGGCATGTTCCAAGGCGGCATAGGCAGTTCGCTTTGGGTCAATTGCTCTACTCGGGATTGTAGCCAGAGTTAAAGCTTGAATCTTTGTGGCTTCTTTTTCCGCATGTTTGAGATCATGCAGGGTAAAGACACCACATCTGAAGGGAAAAGTAGGCCAACCTCTTTTCTTTTCCTTTTTGAGAGTCTGTGTAGTACTCTCAGCTGTAATCTGATATGCAATTTCCCTTGCCAGCAATTTATCAGGAACATATAAGGGGAGGACATGAGGGTTGGCTTGGCTGCCGAACACTCTAATATAAGTAAAATGTTCTTCTCCAAACCAACTAGCCACTGCTGGCAAATCAAAGGAGGCTAGGTAGGAGATCCTTGAAATGGGTTTATCAAAAATTGAATAATAAATGGGAACCATGAATCCATTACAAATCTGATACAAGTGGCTTTTATAGGACGACTTCCACATCCTGCGATGATAAATATGAATGGGCGAGGGGTCCTGTGCGGTCCACCTCCAACCAAGAATAGGGAATTCGGAATTGAAACACAAGGTATCTAGGATATATGCACTATAGTAGAACGGGGGAATTTTCCTTTCAGTGACTCTAGTTTTATTCCTAAAGTCACGAACAGCTAATGCTAGCTTATCCGAAAGGATAGTAGCCCAATCCATAATCATGCTGTTTACTGTCGCCTCCATAAGAGGAACCATCTCAATGGTAAAAATGGCAGTCATGCAAACCCCACAATCTACACATCATTATACCCACATAGCAATAAGGAGAAGCCAAAGAGTCGACCGAGTACTTACCGGAGGATTTGTGCTTGTGTTTATTTGGATTTTGCCTCTAGTCCTTAATAGGTTCGGACTCAATCTCATTCTCGCTTGCGAACTTCTCCAAGAAGGCGTTGTTGTATATCTTCTCGGGCTTAGGCAAATGATACATTTGCCTCAAGTCTTTTGGCTTGAACGATCCAAAAATCCTTCCATCTCTCGTGCTAAAAGTTCTGTCCATGATGGGGATTTCTTCAATCGCCAATCGCACCACGTCTATATATGGGAGAATTTGCTCCCTGGCTACTATCCTGTGAAGGAAAGAATCAGCCAAATCCTTGAGAGTGCAGTCCGACTTCTTTAGTGAATCCGCGGTAGCTTCTTCTACCATCTGCTCTGGTTTCTTGGCCTCAATTAAGTCATAGGTGCCTTGCCAAGTCGCTCTGGCGAGGCATGTGCATGTTGTGTCGGATATTAGGCCTTTTTTGCTATTTGCTGCGGCTTGTCCTGCAACTGGTGGATTGGAAGCACCTGCGGTCTTCTTAGACTTCTTACCCATCATGCCCGAACTCCTGTCTAGAACTGAATTCTGCACAGAGAGGCAATTTGGCGTAACACAGAGAGATAGCGATAAAACTCACAATTGATAGCAAATGAATAGATGAGCACTGATATATTTTGTTTTTTAAAACAGGCGCGGAGACAATCTATAGACAGATCTTAGGACATGAATCCATTAAATGACCCTATAGAGCCTGCCACCTTGTAAATGCCCATTATATCAATATTTGGTCGAAAGATCTCTTTAAGCATGCAATGGACGTATTGGCGGCCGAGCGGGAGTGATTATGCCTTAAATAACAGTAAATTGAGCTTTCCAATCACTTTAATGGCTTTCTATTGAAAATCGTGCCTTATCGCATCGCGTCGGGGGCTATAACAAGTCTGGCTTAACAATGCCTTAAGTATCACTGATCGCCGATTGTGATATCGCATCGACGAAAGGCTTATGTGCATTAAGTTTCGAACAAGGGGACCCGCCGATCGCCGATTGCGATATCGCATCGACGAAAGGCATATGTGCAATGTGATTAAAATGAAGGGGAAATGTCGATCGCCGATCGCCGAATACTATATCGCATCGGTGGAAAGCCTTATGTCATTATGTTGTGTCCCTCATGTCATTGCGATATGCGATCTTGCAATCGCTTTATCGCAATGACCGAATATTTGCTTTATTTCTTATTTAAATGGATATTGCTTTAAAAAGGGTTTTTTATAAAGCGCTCCTTTGATTATCGGACTTTTGTTAAGTAAAAGTTTTGATATCAATTTTATTTTAAGGGACCCATTTCATATTTTAATGTTTTTATGAATAAAAATAACATGAAATGGGGGGTTGTTTGTAAAGCAGAACACAATGAAAGTTTTGTTTAAACAGGCTCAGCTAATGAATTTCGACCGTTCAATTTCCAAATGGGAACTGGGTGCAGGGAATTCGCCGGTGAATTATGCGTTTTTTAGTGTCTTAAGTGAATTTTCACCTATTGTAGACAAAACCAGGCGCAGAGAAGATTTGCAGGGATAAGTACCTGGTAGATTTGATGGTCCGGGTCACGAATGCACGTGGGTAGGCGCGCCAAAGGTCTCCAGGTCGATTTGAGCAGGTTGGTACAATTTTGGACGTCAAATGCATGTAGAAGGCGCAGCAACAGTTTTTGCAAAAAGTGCAAAAAACGCGAAAAATTGTCAAAAATATGGATTTTTGGGACATTCGTGCCTTTTTCGGATGACGTCAGCATGACATCAACGGGTGGGTCAGGGTCGAATGACGTCAGCATGACGTCATCAGGTGACGTGGCGACTTATGAGTGGTCCATAGGGGCTGTGAGGTGGCAGACAGGTGGAGCAATGGCAGACGGGTTGCGGACGCGGCGATGACGCAGGCAGTGACGCGGCGATGATGCTGGCAGGCGGATTGGTGGAAAACCGAAAACCACGGAGGTATCATATCGCACCTCTTATGATACGGAAAGGAATCTGTCAGAGGGGGCTCCAATACGATTTGGGGGCGATGCGTGGCCGAGGCCTGACCTCAGCCTCTGACAGATATCGGACGATATCTTTCGGACGTCGGGGCCGGTCCGATATCCACGTCAACCGTCGGATGAAAAGCGCCCGATCGGACGGTCGATGGGCCGATGAATTGTGCGGATGATACGGCGTCGAGCGGGCATTAAAATATTATTTTCCATGGGAATCGTGCCCGGCGGGACCCTTCGAATTATTCGCGAATTGCAAGGTTTTGTAATGTATTTTTATAAAGGCGCACTAATCACAAAAACTTAGGAAAAATGGGTTTTTTCATGAAATTTCTTTGCAAAAACGCGCGCACCTCAAAACTTTGGGTAAATACAAAAACAATGGTTTTTTAATGTATTTTTTGTATCAAACGCGCATAAATCCCGAACTTAGGATAAAGGGGAAAAGTGGGTTTTCAAGGTATTTTGCCTTTTGAGCGGGTTAAAGGGTGCAGATGGGTTTTTTCCAAGGTTTTTTAGGCAAAATGAAGGGTTGAATAGGTAAATGGGTTCTGGAGGAGAAGAAGAGGTAAGGCTTGGGTTCTTAAACTGACCAGATGTCAATTTAATTCCCTGGTAGTGAATCATATGGCTATAATGCCAAGGGGGAGATATTTATAGAATGTTTAGGGTTTATACACCATGGTGTTATAATAGTAGGGAAAGGGTGATATAGGGAGTTAGATAATAGAAGTTAAGGGTTAATACGGAGGGAGAGGGTGAATGAGGAGTGATATCACTAAGTTTATTTGAAAACAACTTAGCTTAGGGAGTAGATCAAAATGAAAAGAATTTTGCAAAAAAACAATGGCTCTTAAAGGAAACAAGAACCAACATAAAACCTGAATTCTTTCATAAACACAACTGGTGAAGGGAATTTAGTAACGAGTGTGAACAATAAGAAAAAGGGAGTTAGGCATCTCCATTATGTTGCTTTCTTTGTGTTGACCAACAAGATTCAGTTTGAAAGGAACACCACTTCTGCAACCCCATCTACCTACCCATCTACTTGCATAGCATTTTTTGTTTCTTCTTGGAGGGTGCACTTAGACTTGCAGACCCTTTATGTGCCTTTTCTTTTCCACTGGCTTTTCCTTTTGATTGCCTATCTAGTACTACCCTTATTACTTCCAAGGCCCCAGATTAAGCAGTTAGGAACCTTAGCTTCTCTGCCTAACTATTGGTCTGCCAAGATTAAACAGTTTGGACAGACTTCTTTCTCTATACTACAACAGAAAATTGAGACATGGCATGATCCATATTAGACTTTTTGGACCATCCATCAAAATTTAGTAAACATGAAGGCATGTACACACCTTGCCTTGTCTTGGAAATATGGGATCTTTGTATTAGCAAAGCAGAGCATATTTAGCATTTGAATTTACCAATCATGAAATATGAAACCTACTGGTATAGGTATCCAACAGGTGGGATGCATATTGGATTCCCTCTGTAACAGGTGCGGTGATCAAAGAAGGCTAAGTTTGCCTACGGACTTTGGTTTTTCTTCATTCTTTTCATATCTATTCAGGAGTTTTGTTTTCTGTGATCAGTATAACACTGTGGAAACCCTCTTCCTTTCCATCATTCCACCTCCATTGTGCAAATAACTATGAGTGTTTTTGTGTATTGTGTGTCATTTTCAGTTCTCTTTTATAAGGAAGTAGCGTAATCGAATTGTTATTTCTTGATTTGGAAGTGTCGTAAGTGTCATTTTTAGTCATAGAAAAGAACCAAATTGTTCTTGATATTCGATTGCATGATTACTCTTGTATTTGATTTGAATTAATAGTTTTTCAAGTGTCGAAAGCAAGTTCTCAATTCATAGGTCACAAAGTGTCGTCACTATCTTCATTTTGTCTTGAAAGGAAACTTGTTAGTAATGTCGCTTTGAAAAATAATTCAGATTTGTACTCAGCATTATTTTTGTCATCCACACATTAAGAAAGCAAAAAACAAATACATGCATGTGCATTTTCATTTAGACTGCTTGTTGTTTTGATTTAGGACAGTGCATTTAGTGTGTGCTTGGTGCTCTATGTTGAAAGAATCTCATTCCTCTTTCCTTAGTAGCTAGGATTTTCATTTGCAAAAAGAAGATCAAACGATTGTTTATCATCTTAGATTGCATTTTAGGAATTATACATCTACATCTCGTGGTGAACCTAAAAGGCAAATTTCTTAAGCAAGATCGACTGTAAAATAAATTTAATGAACATAAAAACACTTTGGAACCTAATGCACAACATTTAGAAGTCTAGGCTAGAGATGTATTCCGGCGTCGTAAAGCCTGGTCACTATCGCTTTCATTGTTGGTTGGGTGGTTCCTCCTCTTTGAGACGACAAGTGCCAGTACAGACTTGTGCTCCCATGTACCGTCGAGTATATATTGGGAGACCACAATAGGCTATATCCTTTATCCTTAGGAAGCCGTGTCTGCCACCCTATCGATCGCAATGCACTGAACACAGCATTCGAGAAGATTGATTGCCGTACCGTAAAAAGTATTCTGCAGTTTTGCGATTGGTTTGGTAATCCCTCTGTCTATATTTCCAGAGTAGTCTCTTTCGTTCCTTTTTAGACTACTTAAAGGAAAAGGTCCATCTGAGCACTTGTCACTTCGGGCTCATTAAAAATCTAAGGCAACTAGAGTCATCTTTTGTTTTTTCTCAACTCTTAAAAATTGAAAAAACGAGTTGTGTCAAAGCATCTAAAATTCATTTAATTCGGAAAACATTTTTCCCCTTTATTTTGAGTTGATCAAGTAATCTGCAATCGTGGAAGAAATTCAATCAAAACCCCGTCATTCGCGGAGGCTTACAAGTCAACCCTCGTTGACTCCGTAAACGAAACTTTTCCGGACAAAGCGAACTCGTTTAACCGGATCAAACTCCCCTAGTTTAGTTGG
Source organism: Pinus taeda (assembly GCA_000404065.3). Taxonomy (NCBI): domain Eukaryota; kingdom Viridiplantae; phylum Streptophyta; class Pinopsida; order Pinales; family Pinaceae; genus Pinus; species Pinus taeda. Next base: position 37,000 of record APFE030461032.1, on the reverse strand, counting down.
AATAAGTACTCCGACATCCTCAAAGACTCTGGTTACTCCGAACATTTCTGGTATCCCTACCTCTACAGAGGGAATTCCGCAGCCACAAAAGGAAATTATAATTGATCCTAGCGTGACGGTAAACACCTCTATTCCTAAACTCTCTCAATCTACAACTGATTCAGAAGGTGTTGCACCCCACACATCTATCGCTGCAGAATCTATACCTTCTTCGGCACCAGAAATATTTTACAGACCTGACGGTCTACCTCTTCCACCTGGATTGATTGCCATAGAAGAGATTGTGGAAGATCCTCCATCTAGCGCTCCACCGCAATTTGGAGCTGGGATCATCCTATATCCTTCTTTGTCAGAAGTTAGTCTCCCACCATCAGAAGTTCCTGAAGAATCGCTTAAGAATCTTTTGGATAGACTAAATATGTTTGAACAACCGTCGACATCTAGGACTATGTCACCTAACACAGCAGCGGCAGAACTTCCTGCTACTGCTCCGACAATGTTCGTCGGCGTAACATCTGTCCCAACTAGCTCTCAATCGTTGGATGGAGTCCATCTAGGGGTTGTTTCGACAGTATGGATTGTTCCCATTTGTTCGTCCGGATTAATATCTGGAATCTCTTATGTTGAGTCTCGACAAATTGATCCTTCGCAGTGTCAATTTGGGAAATCCGGTCCCCAAAGGCAAATCATTCCTTTGAGCACTGGATTACCATTGTATGGAGGGCAGTTTACCCTTTCATTGTCTCCTCCGAGAGAACAACCATACGAGAGTTCACAACAGAATTCAGGTTATGTTGGAATTACATCTATCGGTTGGGCGCCAATACTGCCTCAACAACCAAGAATTGTATATTCAATGCAACAATGTTTACCCCTGTCAAATATCCCCACTACACCGGTTATCGTGACTGTGTCACAAGTACAAGTGTTGCCTATTGTATGCCAACCTCAGGTTTCTGAGGTCGAAATGCAACAACCTCTTGTCCCTGCGGCGCAACCACAATCGCAGATTAGTGGAATGATCCAGTTTCAAATGGGGACCATCACCCCTCATCTTGGTGAAACAGTCAGTACTGGACAACAGCTCATGGCTTCACAACCATGGCTGGTACAATATCAACAACCGCAATTCCAACAAGCTTACCAAGGGCCTGAGCAACCAGTCTTTGCAAGTAATGGGCAGCCATATATTCAAAACGGTCAACATCAGTCATATCATTATGATAATGCCCATCAACCTTACCAAAGTTACCAGCATCAAATGCATTATGCTGGTATGCAAAGACCAACTGCTCAGGCACTACCATCTTATCCTGGGTATGCTTCGCCAAACCTAAATCAACAGTTGCCTTTCATGGCGACTTTAGAGTTGCCGGATCTAAATCGACTATGATCCAATTGCTTACGCCCCGTGGTGGCCAACGATTCCGCATAAACTTTCGTCAGATATTCCTAAATTTAATGGAAATCCGGGTGAAGACCCGTCGAATCATGTGATTACATTTCATCTGCGGTGTTCATCCAACACTCTAAATGATGATTCAATCAGGCTTCTCCTTTTTCAGCGAATGTTAAATGGTCTGGTAGCAAAATGGTATATCGAATTGCCTAGAACCTCGTTTGATAACTTCAGTACCCTAGCCACGACCTTTTTAACCCATTTTTAGTTACCAATAAGGTATGAAATGGGAACAGAGCTTCTTACCAATTTCAAACAAACGATGGCCACTCACATATCCGATCATGTTCATGAGTGGCGACGTCATCGTAGAATGGTGAAAATGTATGTTCCTGATCAGCTATTGGTTGAATGGTTTATTAAGTCATTGTTACCTTCTATTACAAAAGATGTGGCAAAGGGAGGAGTTGTCACTGAAGAGCAAGTTATTGCTCGTGCCCAATATCTAGACTTGATCTATACTCAATCTGGCATGCTCTACGATAAAATCCCCGATGCTCCTAGACCGGAATTTTCTGTTCCTCCACCTCCTAAGTCAAACAAAGACTCTCATGCTGGTGATGGTGTGATAGGTACAACTGGCGTGAAGCCCACAAAGGCTACGTTGAAAAAGGCCCGTACGGTCTCGAGTCAAAATGAAAATGAACAAATTCTTGCCTCAGAAGTAAATGTCGTGTCAGCAAACAAAGGCAAAGAAACCAAGCAACCAGGAGGCAAGAAGAAAAATAAAGGGAAGAAGAAGAAACAGGAGGAGTCGTCTCCTGAAAAATCTTCTGCAAACCCTGCTGGAGATAGGAAACCAAATCATCCGTGTTTTATATGCGATGAGGATCATTGGACGTCAGATTGTCCATATAAAGCTGAGCTTAGAAAATTCTTCAAGAATACAAAAACCTCAGTCGTATTAACTGATCCATTTCCGAATCCAAGAACAAATATGGTTGCTAACGACAATGCTTCCCCGTCCCAAGTGCTAATGTTGTCTGTCTCCGAGCAAAACGATGCTTTGATATCGACAAGGAGAAAAGATTACGGGAATCCACAGATGTCGAACAACAAGGATAATGATCAACCTAGTAGTTTGACAACGACTTCGATCGAAGTCCTGCCACCCATCACTTCTGAATTAACGATAAAACCGCCAAAGGGAGTGGTACACAAATCGACATTTAATCCTCGTGCCAGAGCAGCACAGCATTATAATATAGTGGAAGATCTGGCCCAATCGTCATCCGCTATGTCGACATTTGAGGTACTTCAAAATTGCCCCTCCCAAAAGCAGGCTTTATTATCAGCAATAGGTGGGATTGACCCAAAGGATTCCAATCTTGTATCCTTTGATCACAAAGGATATGACCCTCAGTTACCAGCTCAACTAGCTTTCCTTATTCAAGTGAAAGCCCTGAAGAAAACTATTCATCGAACAATTATTGATGAGGGGGCACCCACATGTATTATGTCGATGAGTTACTGGAAAACTTTAGGGTCTCCAACCTTGTCGAGATCGTCGACGACATTAAAAGCATTTGATGGACGAACATACACCCTGTACAGGATATTAAGTAACTTGCAAGTCGAACTAGGGGGAAAAACAATAGAGATTGATGTTGAAGTCATCTACGGAAGCCTCGATTCAACATCCTACTGGGAAGGCCCTGGATATATGCCATTGCCGCCATTGTGTCGACCTACTTCAGGAAGATTGCATTTCCCTTCCAAGGAGGGATTACGATCGTCGACCAACAAACTTTCCTCCCCAACAGTTCGCAAGTTACGGGAAGCATTCTGATGATCCACGAAAGCACTCATTCGCTTCAAAATATCGGAGTAGGCCTACTAAAAGACCCTAAATTAATGGGGACTTTTGCCCTAGCGCCTCCAATTAATTCGACAGAAGTGGCAATGGTAGGAACATGTAACATGATATCTTCTATTCAAAAGATGTCCCAAAATGATATTAACATGGATCATCTATGGGTGCTACCTCCAAGCCCAATGGAAGTATTATAGCAATCAATGTTTTCTACATGGGAGGAAAACCTGAATCAATGCTCATCAGGCGTTTGGTAGATAGGTCTAAGGAATATGGCACCGCTTCAGATCCTTGGTCGCAAGTACATAGTACAGACGAAGGAATTGTTCAGTCAATAATAATTGATGGGGCACCATGGGAAGATTACCACCATCGTTCCCATCTTCCGAGGTTTAAATAAGATTGTTCCCGTGACCTTAATCATCCCTCAGCTTTTGATTTTCTATCGAATACTTTAAACACGATGGATTCCAAGCGAAACCTATCCAATATCGAAGAGACTATCGCCATAAATATCTCAACCAAAACAGATGTTGTAGAGAATATTCATGTCGGCAAGACTTGTTCTTCTTCGGAACAGGAAATATATTACGCTCTTTTTCGTGAGTTTATAGATGTCTTTGCTTGGTCGTATGATGAAATGCCAGGCATTGACTCGAGCATTGTTGAACATGAAATTAAGATGTATCCAGATGTCAAATAGGTACAACATCGGCTATGGCAGGTGCACCCCAAGAAAGCCGCTGCCATCAAGGCAGAAGTTGAAAAACTCCTCCATGCTGGTTTTATTTCCCCGATTCCTCTAACCGATTGGGTATCGAATATTGTTCCTATAATGAAAAAACAAGGAATGATTAGAGTGTGCGTCGATTATAGGGATGTAAATCAAGCTTGTCCAAAAGACAACTACCCTACACCCTTCATTGACCAGATTATTGATGAATGCGCCGGATGTGAAATCTTTTCATTTATGGATGGATTTTCCGGGTATAATCAAATAAATATCCGCCCACAGGACTAGTCAAAGACTGCATTTATTTGTCTGTGGGGCACATTCGCGTATCACAAGCTACCCTTTGGTTTAAAGAACTCAGGGGCAACTTTTCAGAGGGCGATGATTTATGCCTTCCACGATATCAAGAAAATCGTTCAACCATATCTCGACGATCTACTGGCTCATTCGCAAAAGCAGACCGATAATCCGCAGCATCTAAGAGCGATATTTCTACGTTGCCGACACTACAAGATAAGACTCAATCCACACAAATGTGTGTTTTGTGTCAGTTCTGGTCGTTTACTTGGCTTTGTGGTCTCCAAGGATGGGATTCGTCTCGACCCATGTAAGGTTCAGGCAATCATTGATTTGCCTCCACCTTCAAATTTGCTTCAGATTCAAAAACTCCAAGGGAAAGCAAACTTTCTGAGGAGGTTCATTCCAAATTACGCCGAACTTGTTAAAGGTTATACTCGTCTGTTGAAGAAAGACGTACTGTTTGTCTAGGATCAGGTCACACAAGCTTCTTTTGATGCTTTGAAAGAATCTCTAATAAAAGCGTCATTAATGTATGCACCGGCTTATCAAAAGGACTTTAACCTATATCTAACTGCAGCGGATACAACCATAGAAATGGTTTTAGTACAAGAAGGCGATGGAATTGAACACCCTATATATTATTTAAGCAGAAACTTAAATGATATGGAAATGAAGTACTCCTACGTTGAAAAGCTGGCTCTCGCAGCTATTCAAGCGATACAGAGATTTCGACACTATGTCCTCTTTAGAAAAACTACCATTTTATCAGATTGTAACCCCATGACTTATATATTGTCGCGACAGTTGCTGGGGGACAAATATTCAAAATGGATAGCGATCTTACAAGAGTTTGATCTGGAATTCAAAAAATTCAAATCAAAGAAACCCCTGGTTTTCGCGGAGTTACTATGTGATCTCCCATCAACGTCTAACGATGCAACATCAGAAGAAGCAATCGTAGACGATTTCTGATATATTCAAGCAATCTGTGGTATGGAGACATAATAATCTATCTCCAAACCCAAACATATAGGCTTAATACCTCATGCTCGGAACAACGACGGATTCGATACCAAGAAAAAGACTACGTGATCATCAATGATACACTTTACCGTCGTGGTATCGATACCGTTCTGCGGAGGTGCCTCACCCATGAGGAGGCTGAAAATTTCCTAAATGATTGTCCTTCAGGCGCGTGTGGGGGGCATCAGTCTGGTTATGCCACAGCTCAAAAGATTTTACGAGTAGGATACTTTTTGCCAACAATGTTCAAAGATTGCATAACCGCAGTTAGAAGTTGCCATGCTTGTCAAATCTTCGATCGCAAGACCGGAATACCACCTGCACCATTGCAACCAGTAGTCGTTGTTGGGCCATTCGCCAAATGGGGCATAGATTTCATGAAATGTAACCCCACCTCGGCCGGGGGGCATGGGTATATCATAGTCGCGGTAGACTATTTTACTAAATGGGCCAAGGCGATGCCTACATTAAACAACAGCGGCGAAACGGCTGCTCTCTTCTTTTTCAATCACGTAGTCTCCAGATTTAGCGTTCCACAGGCCATAGTCACAGATCATGGATCACATTTTCGCAATCACATGATGGTTGAGTTGGTTGCCAAATTAGGACTGTCCCACGACAGCTCTACTTTGTATTATCCACAAGCTAACGACAAGTTGAGGTGATCAACAAGGTCCTGAAGCGCATGTTGCAAAGGATGATTGGAGTCCATAAACGAAGTTGGCACCTAATCCTGTACTCGGCCTTGTGGGCATATCGGGCATCGGTGAGGAATGCGACTGGGTTTACACCGTTTCAACTAGTGTATGGCCTAGAAGCGATCCTGCCAATTCAATGTGAAATCCCATCTCTTAAGCTCGTAGTCGACCTTCTCCCCGGAACTTCAGAAGAGGAGGCTCATTTCTTGGAATTAATCCAATTGTATGAAACATGTCGTGATGTCGCTTCGGCTAACGAAGCCCATAAGAAACAAGTCAAGGCACAGTTCGACAAAAATGTCAAACCTCGTGTCTTCTCGGAAGGTGACCTGGTCTTGCTTTATGACCAGGAGTCCAATAAGTTGGGAGTAGGTAAGTTCAAGTCTTTTTGGATGGGTCCCTATATTGTCAAGCGTGTATTGGCAAAAGGAGCCTACGAGTTGGTTGATTATGATTGGATTCCACTGGCGCAACCCCGCAATGGGTTGTACCTCAAGCGTTACTATGCTTAGCTCAGCGTAGTAATCCCTATGCTTTTGTTACATTTTTGTTTTCACTAAGGATAATTGTTTTGGTTAGGTAATCCATTCTCTTTTCATTTGTTGCAGATGTCGAACCTATTGGAATCATTTGTTGGATATGCCAACTGAGCGAGTCGTAGTTCGTAGAACTTATCTTCTGCGGCTTGGGCCATTTTCGATCCCAACGGCGAGTTTCAGAGGAGTATGCATCGGCCAGTCAACGAACAATATTGCTGAATACAGCACATTGATAGAACTCCTCTCTGATGCCATCACACGTGGCATACGCCAACTTATCGTTAGGCTAGACTCACAACTCGTCATTCTACAACTCACTAGTATCTACTCTGTATGGAATCCAGCTATTTATCGCAAGTTCCTAAGGGTCAAAATTTTGGAAAGACAATTCGATTTCATTCAATATCAACAGAAATTTAAACACATTAACAGACTCATTGGAAAATTAAGTGTTAGATAGACATTTGCGACATTTATAAAAAGAAGCATTTCATCAAAATTTGCATCAGGATGATGTAACTCGACCAAAATAAAGCTCCGAAAATCAAAAATATATATATAATTGTTTATGGTTTACACATAATGTTCTGTAACCAAGACAAAAATTGGTCAAATGACCCAAAACTCAAAATTCTAGGGGGCACCCTAGTCTAATGATGCTGGTGATAACAAGTCACCGCTTGTGCAATCATGCGTAAGAGCCTAGTCCATCGACTCGGCACGCCAGTGGTATGTCGCTGCAACCTCAAGGGTAGCTCGTCGGTCGTCACGTCCAGAGTACCAAGAGTGAGACCATCGAACTGGTCCTGCAATGCTGAAAGAGTCTCGGCCAGATCAAGGTCGCGGAGGATGGCCCTCTCCACAGCCTCTCCTACAGGAGCGGCAGCTGGTGCTCTCAGGCATACTGTTGGTCGAACTGGTCCAATGTCTACATGAGCACATGAGTTTGATTAGTCTTTATCGAAGAAAGTATAAGAACATAATGAAAACGATAAACAAAGATATGGTCAGAGAATTTACCTAGAGCACCCCACTGCTCGCCAACCAACAACACCAAATCCGGGTCACCCCGGAAATCCACGCCAGCATATGGAAACTCGGCATAAACCATCTCCTGATGATAGAACCACTTGAAAAAGGTAGCAAAGAAAGAAATCTGGGATTGGCCAGCATGCCGAGCCATGAGGTCAACCCATCTCTGCATCCGTGGCTCAGTCGGTGGAGGTAAACCAAGAGAAATATATTGCGGCTGCATCAGTGGGATCCTTTCCAAGGCAAAAGCGGTCAAAATAGAACCATAGCCAAAATTATTATATTTTCCACTTTTCACCTTGGTCAGTTGTTCTTTCATCATAGAGAGTACTGCGTCGCACCAGTTGAACACCTTGGGTTCAAGGCATTCCAAGGCGTGCTGCATATAAGACCTGTTGGCTACATGAAGAGCCGCACTACCAACCAGGCTAGCAAAAGTGAACAGAATGGTCCTCAGGGGCCGGCCAGTGACATCACGGATGTTGATCTTTCCGTCCACACTCGGCTGAGATCCCTCTCTGCAGTACTGGCAAATATACTCTCTCACGGATTCGCCCCCACGAGCGGAACCTGATAAAGAGAGAGGGGCGCCCCGCTTCGATAAACCGGTCAAAAAATAGATGTCCACGATAGTCAAAGGAACAGACTTGTCTCTGATCTAGAACACCTGGTTGGTAGGATCCCAGGCGTCGAGGAAATATTGCAACAAGTTGATTTGTTGCCTCATGCTAGAGATGCGGAAAAACTTCAGCAGACCACAGTTCCGCAAAGCAGTTACCATACTCGGATCATGTAAAGCAACCATGTCCTCTTCCTCATGCTTGTGCTCTCGCCATGTAACAACCATTTTGCTCTGATGAATCTCTAAAGACAAACAAGAGAAGAGTCAGGGCATTGATTTGGCAAAAAATAGGCAAAAATTCCATGAGAAATCACTGAAAAACTTCCCTCCTTGCGCCCATCGCACCCCAGAAAGTGTTCTAGGTGGGATGCATACTGATTGGCCAATGGCCAGGTCAGTATGCATCACACCTTTCCATATAGGAAAGGTGTGATGGGGACAGGGCGAATTTTTCAAACCCCAGGGGCTCAGAAAAATAGCGAAACATGCTCAGAATTCAAAAAGGAAAGGATGTAAATGAAGAGCTCAGGTTTGGCTCTTACCTGGTCCAGACGGTGCCAAGAATCATCCGCAGAATCTCCCGAAATCAGATAGTGAAAATCAGGGGGGAAAAGCACCTCCAGAGCTCCAACAGAACAAATTGAAATGAAATGGTAAAATGAGAGGTAAAAGTCACTTTTAAATTACTATTCACGTAATTCGAGTAAGGTGTTAGTGTCTTAACTCAATTTTCAAGCATATTTTTTCATTTCTAATCGATTTGTTAAAGAAATTGAGCAGGTAGTACGATCATTGAAAGAACAAAGTGCTAACGGTGAATCAAACAATTGATGACCATTATCATGAGCAGTTTTTATGTGAAGTTCAAGCTCGTTAAAAATTAAACCTAAGCAATGAGCAAATGTTTCCCCAAGAGTTTAAGCTCACTAAAAAATGAACCGATCTCCAGTAAATAACCATCGTGAACGCATTATCATCAGCTTTTGAGCCTTGTTCGTGTTCTCATCATCACCTCCACTCTGTTTGGCTGATCATAAGCCTCCATTTGATTGTTTACCCTTTTCGAGGGACATCTGTGGCGAGTGATTCTGTTAGCCATCCTTGTGACACCAGCCATGATTGGATAATTCCAATCCTTACCTGGAATCAGCTGCTACCCGAAATTATCGCTCGTTCCTCAAAAAACGACTCTCCTTTAAGCTCTTTTCAACTGACTCGTAAAATATGAAAAGATTGCCGAGCAATTGGCCTCTCCAGCTCGTTAAAGTGACCGGAAGTGTTATCCCTCTAGATTTTAATATTTTTGGACCTGAGGGATTGTTACACAAAAATATCTAGCGCTTGTCTTGTTCGGCTCGTTAAACTATCAAAAATTCATCCCTTTCGTATTGTTTTATACTTTTTCAAACTTAGGGGATTATATATGACAAAAAAGGAGTATTGGAGTTTCCTTTCTGTCGCTTTTCAGACTCTCTAAAATTGAAAAATGACCGAGTTATCATTGTCGTTAAAATCAATAGCAACAAACTCATCGTATAGACGAGATCGAGTTTCATTGTCGCTAGGCTCGTTAAAACATAGCAACGGGTTCGCCCGAAGGGCGAATTATAGAACAAGCATATGTTATCCTCCTCAAGCTTGATAAAAATAAAGAGGTACTGGTCAGCAATGACTGGGGAAATTTGGGAAGAAAACTTGAAGAAACTTTATTGGTAGCAAGTCGCTCTTGAACATGACACTTTCACTCCACATCCGAGTCGGGTTGGGTTATTCCGTTCACCGGCCATATCGCCATTGGTCCATCATACCATCCATTTTTGGGGTTAACGCTACCAATCCATGTCAGTGTCGCTAGTACGTTCAAGAGAAGTCTCCCAGAGAATTCACTTGTGTCTCATCCACTGCAATACATTCACGCTCCATTCTTTCATGACCGCCACCTTGAACCTTGTATCATCATATCGTTTTCACCTCCAAAGTCATTTGCTCCATTCCATGTCGTAGATGTGGGATGCATTAAGGCCCTCCTACGACAAGTTGCATCTTTTTGACATCAGCTCATTATCCAAGAAGTCGACCTAGGAACAACCCTTTCAGTACTTTGAAGCTTGCATGCCTCAATGGCAAGTTTCTCACTTCCGGCGACAGGTTTACATCAATGGCCTTCGACCGAAATATTTTACGTGGTGTTCGACACCAAATCCATTTTCACACCACGTGAATTGTACTGTAGTACCTTGAGGGACATCATCATTATCAGTGATTCCTCTCGCGCCTATTAACAGCTTACATCATTGGCTGGTAATCAGGTGATGTCTTTCCATGTTCGACTCCAGAACATCTTTCACATGGATCGACTTGTACTCCGAGTGAAGATTGAACGAGTTTGAAGACCCTGGATCTAATTTCATCCATCTGGACTGCGATACATTTAGGAATATAAAGACATCAAATGTACATCATTTCCAAACAGATAATCATCCAAATCAAAGGATGATGGCTCTATCTGAATCATCAGTCTACTACACAGACAGTTCTGTCCTATGTACATGAAAATGAATTTATAAAGCTGAGCATGGGAATGCCCGCCTCAACCAGATCATGAAAATATTATGAAGATAATGTATTGTATTGTATCTTATTACAGGTCGCCTTCCGGCTTGAAAAACTTCAGATCCTCATGATAAAGCATTTCACCCGACATCAAAAGATTAACGACCTCATGCTTTAGGGGGCAACTGTTATAGACATTTTTGGGAATTGCAACCCCAATCATACATGTCCATAAACCAAGGGCTTCTAAGTCCCTAAAAGTGTTGCTTCACACCCTAAAAGAACAAGGTCAGCTGATTACATCTTCTCCCAGAAGTTCTCCATTGAAAGTTGCTAAGAACTAATCAAAACTGGACCATACAGGTTGCTCAGTGCTAAGGGTGCGATGCATCCCACCTACTCAATGTAAAGGGTGCGATGCATACTAGAAAGCCCTTCTGTAGGGTGCGATGAGCGAGAGTGGACAAATGGCAGAGACAGTTTGCGAGGTGGAGGATCATGGAATCTTCCAGAAACTTCTCCAATGACACTTGCCTCTCTGAATTCGCCCATGGATGAGTAAGAGATCATGAATCTCCAAGTGGAACCCAGAACTATCAGAGAGAGGACACTAATCAAAAACCCAGCAGCTGACTCACCCCCCTGCAAACATCTATATATGGATCCCTCATCACAGAGATCCAAAGGCTGGAATCTTGTATTTTGTAAGGAAGTGTTGTTGGTTTCTTGGTGAAAATCATAGTGTTGGGTGATCTAAGCTTTTCATGAGGTGAAGAAGGGCTTCTATGCTGAGGGGATGACATTGGGTCAGAACAATTGGTTTTAATCCTCTTTTCTTTTCTTGATACCAATAAAGCTATTCAAGTTTTCCTCCACATTTTTGTATGTTTGATGATATATGAATTTGTGTGGTCAATATACATCTGGTCCTATATTGTTTATGATTGTAGATCTCTATTCTTGGATAGTGTTATGCTGCTTTGATTCCACAGGAGCTCTTTGAAGCTGAGTAGACAAGGGCGGAGCAGCAGAGATCTGTCAGAAGGGAGAGGAATCAAGCAAGGAACCAAGTGCAAGACTGAGGTTGGTGTCCTTTATTCCCCTCTTATCTACTTCTCATAAAGGAAAATGAAAGTAGTTTTAACTTGTTTGTTTCTAAGATAGCTACCAGTCTTAGTGGGACTAGCAGCTCCGAGTGGACACTAGATTTTCTGATAACAAATATTCTCTTTGTGTCTGTAAGTTTGAGTTGAGGGTGTTGGTGGATAGGTAGAGGCTCTGCAGCTATGTGCGCAGAGGCCTAGTAGAGTCCGCAGCTGTTTGCGTGGACCCTTGCAGCTGAGTGCGCAGGGTGGATCTAGTTGTATTGAGTAAAGGCATTAATAAAAGATAAGTTGATTTGGTAACATTGTGTTGGCTCTAAAATATTGTGTATCTACTTGCAGATCTAAATGGGTATATAGTCTTTATATTTCTGATATAAGTGCGTGCTAAGTTGAACTGTTAAGATCTATGTGTTTATGTATGAGTGCGCTCACTGGTTATTACTGCTAAATGTTGCTTAAAAGACCTTGAGAATTAATTCTGATCTACATTAAATCCATCTAACTAATAAGATGCGGAAGTAAGGGGCACGGATCTACGCGAAGACCAGATCTCTGTGCAGATTAGCGCAAAACGGTGTGCAACCCTCCAGACCACATTCAGACATCCCAAGGGTGTAGAAACCTGGTTCCATCACCCTCCCATACTACCTCAGGTGAGACTTCAGTCCGCGCTCCGTAGATTTTTGCCGAAAGGGCTGGTAGTGTGGGATTTGTTCAGCTAAACCACTGTTAAACCTGGGTCAGGCCCATACAAGCCAACACCCTTTGCTATAAATAGTCCCTCATAACTCATTGTAGAGGCTTTTGGTTAGCTAAGCTTCTGATATGAGTATCTTAGAGAAAGCTTGGACAGTATTGTAACAAGATTTGGCTTCTCCACAATGCAGAGCTAGTACATCTCTTTGGAGGAGTAGGTGACAGTGACTGTAATATTCCTCTATCGGGACTAGTGGTTGATCATGGTTGTATTGTATGATTGGAACTTTAACTCTTAATATAACATAGCCAACATGTTTCATGCATATGTTGTTATTGTATTTTAGCTATCTTGTTTACTCTAATGATATATGTATCTGTTTACTTATGCATGTGTGTATAGACTCTTTATGTATATGTATGTATGAATCTTACTGAAATGTGTTTTTGGTTTAACCATCACTTTGGATTGCTAGCTTACTTGCTTTCTAGTTTGTGATGCATATTCGCTCGTGTGGTCCCTTCTTAGCCACGTGCTTTTGCAGGTTTCCAAGGGGTGCACTTACCTCACTCTTCATGTGTTAGAATTGTTCATACACCTTCCTTGATTTGCTGCATATGTCACACCCTTACTACCAACAAGGATATCTTACTTGCCTCTGCGTGCAACCGCGGTTAAGCAATACTGTATGACCCACTGTTAGGACTCCTACACCAAACGGCCTGAGGTCTAGTTGGGACTTCTTACCGGGGAGATCCCCTAACATGTTGGAAGGTCCAGAACTGTCAACAACCTCTTGAAATTCAGCATCATATGTGTATTATTCAACATAAATTTCATGCAAAATAGAATGTTTCTTGAGTAAAATGGCTACATTAACAACCGTCTAGAAGGCATATCAACAACTCTATTAAAAATACCTTTCTTTTACTTGATTACCAAGTGGAATTGTTGTAAGAAGCCCATCCAACGAAAGTGCCTTGATTGTTGCAATTTTGTTTGAGATTGCATATATTGCAAAGGTTGATGATCAGTGTGAGTAATGGTTTTCTTTCCCATTAAGTAATGCTTCCATTTCTTCACACTTTGCACCAATGCGTAAAGCTCTTAATCATATGTAGGATAGTTAATAATAGCACCATTAAAAATATCAGAATGAAATCAAATGGGCTTACCATGATGTAAAAGAATTGCACCCATCCCATAGTCAATTGCATTTGTGTGTATTTAAAATCCAACAATGCTAAAACTGAGGCTAAACTGATCTTTTTTTTTAAAGCATTGAGTGCTTTTTGTTGTTTTCCTCCCCACTAGAAGACAACCTTCATGCTGGTCAAAGCATGTAATGGAGTTGCTATGGAAGAGAAATTGGCAATGAACTTCCTCTAGCACTGTGCTGCTCCCAGAAAAATCCTTACTTTTGTGACTGATTTTGGTATTGGCCAATTAACAATGACCAAAACTTTAGAGGGGCCAATATTTAGCTCACATCCTCCAACTATGTGACCCAAATACACTAAGGAAGTTTTCCCGAATTCGCATTTAGACATCTTCAGGAATAAATGTTCTTTTTTCAAGACATCCAACACTTTCCTCACCTGCTTGACATGCTCTTCTCATGATTTGTTGAATATCAAAACATCATCTAAATATACAATTACAAACTCATCAAGAAAGGATCTTAAAACATCATTCATAACTCTCATGAATGTAGTTGGAGTGTTGCAAAGACTGAAAGGCATAACTAGCCACTCAAACAATCCCCATTTGGTTTTAAAAGCAGTCTTCCAAATATCCTCCTCAGCTATTCTAACTTGATGATATCCAGTTCTCAAGTCTAATTTAGTGAAATATTTTTCATTCTTCAATTGATCTAGCAAATCATCTATTATGGGCAATGGGTATCGATTCTTTATGGTAATTTTATTCAAAGCTCGATAATCTACACACATGCGCCAGGTTCCATCTTTCTTGGGTACCAAAACAATTAGTGAACCACATGGAAAAGTAGAGGGACGAATTACACCTTTATCTAACAATTCCTAGACTTGTTTCTTAATTTCTAAACTTTCTAGAATTGATATTCGATACATACCGATATTTGGGAGTGGGCAGTCTTGTTGTAGCTAAATTTTGTGTTGAATTCCCCTTTTTTGTGGCAATCCCTTTGGTTCATGAAACACATCTCCATATTGATTGACCACATCAACTAATTCAGCTTTCAACTTCTCATCACAACCTGCAAAGGATTCACGCTCCATGTCATTCTTCTGCTTTATCATAAGGAGCATGGGATTCTTGTAGGAATTGACCAATTGCTTAATTTTCCCTATGCTTACTAAAGATAGATTAAGCTTTCTATGATGGGCTCTCATAATACACTCCACTCCATCTTTTAAAAAATGATATTTTTTCTCAATTCTACGGAAAACAACTTTCCGGTCATACAGATATGGGCTTCCCAACACAATTCCAGAAA
The DNA here is from genome assembly GCA_000404065.3 of Pinus taeda. Classification (NCBI taxonomy): domain Eukaryota; kingdom Viridiplantae; phylum Streptophyta; class Pinopsida; order Pinales; family Pinaceae; genus Pinus; species Pinus taeda. The sequence goes on along the minus strand of APFE030461032.1, from coordinate 21,946 downwards.
TATCTAGTGGCACTACATCTAATTCAACTTCATCAATGAAATTAACAGTGATAGAAAACCTGAAAACGCATTTCCTTGTGACCTAAAGTTTTGCATCCTTCGTTATCCAACCCAACGAATACAGTTTATGATGAGGCACAGTTTCCAGATTCAACTTCTTGACCAAGTCTGTAGAAATTAAAATTTCCTGGGATCCACTGTCAAACAATGTATAAATCTTGGTGTGTTTGGAAATAACTATGATATGGAACAGCTCAATTTTGTTTTCTTCATTTGAAGCGTTGTTGGAGTTATTTGTTGCACTGGTGCTCACCACAGTTTCCTCTTTGCTTGGTTTTGCCACAACTTTTCCTTTAGTGACCGTGGTTATAATATTTGTTTCATCACCTAAATTGGAACCCTAGTCTTGTTGTACAGCAGCATTTGTCTTTTGTTTCCCTTTATTGTTAAATTTCTTTAGTCTTAGTTCAGGATGAAGCTTCCAGCAATGTGCTTCATCATGGCCCTCTTTGAAACAATTCTTGCACATGAGTTTCTCCCCTTCTTTCTTAACATGAGCATTTTCCTTCTGCTTTCCTTTAGATTTCTTTCATTTTTCACCACTCTAGAATGGCTTCTTCTTGCACATTTTTCCCTCTTGCTTCGAGGTGTGTAGCTTGAACATAGACCTCATCAAGATTCGTGGGATTAAACATAAGAATGGTGTGTCTAAGATAGCTATGCGAACCTCCTACGTATTTCAACAAAGTATCTTGTGACTACAAGTCTACTCCTAGCATAAGAGCTCTTCTCCTAAACTCTTGAGTATACTCTTGCACATTTTGACTTTTTAACTGTCTAAATTTTTGCCAATTCATGATAGCTTTTTGCATATGAGATAAAGGGTAGAATTTTCTTTTTATAGCAGCAATGAAATTAGACCAAGTAATAGAGATCTTACCATGTTTTTAGATCTCATCTTGAGCCCTTGCTTCCCACCAAATGAGTGATGCACCCTCCATTCTCAATGAAGTCAACTGAATTTTGATATAATCCTCTTGAAGGTTTTGAATTTGGCACTAGACCTCCAACTGACGAATCCAATTATCAAGCTTCTCTACATTCACTTCACCATTATACATGGGCAACTCGAATTTAACATCAAGTTTTAGAAAAGGTGATTTATTAGTTCCTTTTGAAGAATGATGATGAGTATGAGTAAGGGTTGTATTAGTGGAAGAGTGTGAATATGCTTGTGAAGAAGAATATGAAGAAGATGGTGGATAGGGTGGAGGTTTGTCTCTATTACCATTACTTCCTTTTCCATTACCTTGTCCTGGAGAACCTTCTCCATTGGGAGGTTTGGAACTTTCTCCTTGCAATTTTCTATTCCTCTCTTCATAGAGGACCTTAACCATCTTAGTCATATCAAAAAAATCCTTTCCGAATGCTCTTTCATCATCGGTGATGGTAGGTTCTCCTTCATGAGACATGGTATCTGAATACTTAACTGCAACTTGAGGATGTATTGGTGTGGAAGAGTTTGGAATCTTTGCTCTTCTTCCACTTGAGCCAACGACAGGGCTTTCAACCAGCTTCCCTTCTCGTCTTTTGAGTTTCAACCTTGTTAGCATGACATAAAACTAGAAAACAATTAAATCCTTCTTTCATAAAGAAAATCTAGTAAGAAAAACCAATCCTCTGATACAACTTGATTTGAAATGGAGCATATTAGTAATGTTGTGCTAATTCCCCATTCAGAATAAAACCCAAGATGCTTATCATTTTCTTATCAAGTGCTTAAGGATTCAACCTTTTTGCTTAGTTAACTGATCCCCATGAGAGTTTCTTATGTAAATGTTATAAACAATTTAACATAAAACATACGATGAACAACAGCAAAATAATAGCAAAGAACATCAAAATATGACACACAACAAAAAGATTTGATGAGGAGTTCACCCTCCTGGGCTGTGTCTCCTTGGTCCAGCTTCCAATGCTTGGGCCTCTCTATTATGCTCCAAAATTACAACAAAAGTGTGTTTACAATGCTCAAATACTTTTGAAACCTGTCTCAATGAGTTCAAAATAGCCAAAACTACTAGAATTGACTATTTCTACATCTAATTTGGATAAGAACTAAAGAAGTTATGACCTCTCCCAGTTCTCCCACAATTTTCTCAACAAATTCCCCTTTTCCGACCACTAACCATCAAATTAACCCCAAAATCCGCTAACTGGGAAACAAATTCGCTGCACGGTGGGCCATATTCTGTCGACCGAATTGCAAATCATGATCGGCGAAGTCTAGCGAGCTTAAGGTCTTTGAACATGGTGGCGATGTGTTATTTCAATGTGCATAGACCCGACGAGAGTATTAAACCCACTTCATAACTGTATCGGATCCGAAATCTTTCACTAATCACAATCGCAAAGTATCGACGGTCATATATATGCGGGACCTACCATGTTGCAATATGTGATTACGATATCGCATCACAACCTGAACTCGTCAGGGTTGATTATGTAATACTCCCCTTCTTCTATTTTGCGATTGCGATTAATCGCATCGCAACCTGGTACTTGTCGGGGGCCGAATATTTAACGCAGACCCTGTTGCGATGTGTGATGCCAATTATTTCATCGCAACCCTGATCCTTCCTAGGGATGTGGGACCAATGGAAACCTGCCACTTGGCGCCTCCTGATTTGCTGAAGGGCCTCCCATGTCATCCAATCCTACCAAGTAAGAAAGTCAAAACTGAACTTTGACTTGCTCTAAATTTTGTATATGAGCTCGAATCTGAATGTCGTTTGTACCATTAGATTAAAAATGACGAGCTCTTCAATTTGAAGCCAAGTTTAACAAAATTCTGACACTTCTATTTTTTAGCATAATTTTGAGCACCTGCTCACCCTACAACCTTGGAGGTGTCAACCTTTCTAATTAGCTACAATCAATCACCTTTAGGAACACATATCTTATCCATCCTATAGATTAACCCATCCTTGATATGGTAGTCAACGGTGTTGTGCATCGTGCACATGAATCTGACTTTGCAAATGTTGAAACACCTCCTTGAAGTCGTCATCCTTTGAGTATGCCTCTTTGTAGGCATCACGGGTGAATGGATCCATCTACATTAGAGTTCCCAAATCTATGATATTTGATGTGGGTGGCCTTGAAAGCATGTTGGTTAGCTTGTTCGTACTTTCCTTCTTTTACTTGATCACTAAATGAAACTTTTTTAGAAATACCAAACGTTTGTAATGCATTACTTATTATAGCTTACTCTAGGCTTGCATGTAATGTAGTGCTTGATGATCTGTGTGGACTATTGTCTCCTTTCCCATTAGATAGTGCTTCCACTTATTCACATCTTGCACCAAGGCATAGAGCTCCTTGTTGTAGGTATGGTAGTTAAGAAATTCCTTATGAAATACTTTTGAATGGTAGCATACAGGCCTTCCCCCCTGCATCAAGACCACTCCCATAACATACCCACTCATATTTGTCTCCACTTGGAAGGGCTGCTACAAGTTGGTAATGCTAGAATTGATTCTTGACTCATATTCTTCTTTAGCTCCTCAAAGGCCCTCTATTGTGTTAGGTCCCTATAATACTAGTGTATTCCCCCATTATTATTATCATTGTAGCCCCTTATTGTTATTGTTGTGCCCCTGTTGTCCCCATATTGTTATTATTGTGCCCCATAGAAGCCCACTATTATTTTGTTGTGCCCTTACATTATTATTGTTATGCCGGCACTGATTATATTGTGACCCCTTAGACTCCTATATATAGAAACGAGGTTTTTTCATTTGTATCATCCAAGAATTGTTCATTTGTGTAATTTAAAGGAGGTTTCCCCCTCAAAGAGGCTAATTTTGAAGTTGTTAATCTATCTCTTATTCTATTTTGTGAGCCGATTGCATAACATTTGGTATCAGAACTTTGGATTCTAGGGTTTCATTGCTTCAAAAAACTCATTGTGGAATTTTCACTATAACTTTTTTTTCTACAAAGCTTAAGAAGCTAAAATTAAAACCCATTTGAGCTAAAATCGTGGTGAACCTCGTATGCAAATTTCAGATCTTGTCTCGCTATATGTTCAGATATATGATCCGAGGAAATTAGGGTTTTCACAGACTCTAGAATTTGATCTCAAACAGGTGACCTTGGGAAAACATCATAACTTTCTCTTTGAGAATCAAATTCAAAATTCATAAAAATTTACATAAAGATGATAGACAATAGTTTATTGGGTGTCGTTTTTAGCGCTGAAGGTTGAAACCGTGACACGTGGTATTTCATACAAGTTTGCTCTATTGAACCCATATATAATTAGGTCATCATGGGAGATTGGGATAACTCTTTCTTGGAGAATCCAATCTCGATCAGACTTGTGGGGTTGGAAATAGGACTCAAAGTGCTACCACATGATAGAATTGCAGACCTTGGTTCTTCAGTTGTGGATAATGACAATACCTCTCTAGCCCTCTAACCAGTTTCTAGTTTTGGCTCCATCTTCACAAGCCTCTCCCTCGCAGGGTCGCATAAGAAAAGTAAGAAAGAAGGCATTATTTTCCTCGCCCCTTGGTCATACATATCTTCTGCAAAGCTCCATGAGTTATTCTAGTTATTTAGTCAGGCTTGGGTAGAAAACAACTCAGCCAATTGTAGTGCTTCTAGGCACTCTATGACTTGCTAGGCATACAAATCTCATGATGTTTCAAAGGAAGCCTGCTCACTTTCGTTTCCACCCCCATTGAGGAAATTTTTAAATGTCTCATTATTATAGGTTTCGTGTTGTCTATTATTCCAAGCAAGAGTGAAGGAAACAAATTCACTTCTAAGAGTGAGTTTCCCCATTATCATTATGTCACCAACATGTCGTTTCGAGTTAAGCATCCATGGCTTCCTCTAGTGGAAGAGACCCTCCTTGTTTGCAACACTACTTAAAGGTTCAACATTTCATTGGAGTTCAACTCCAAGCCAGAGGGAAACTATGTTTTCCATTAGGCCCGAATTTCTCTTAGGGAGGGCAACATGCTACGTCAAAGAGCTTGATTGCATTGCAGGACAACATATTATCATAAAAGGGGCAAGATGTTTGGTCCCAAAAATAAATTTAAATATTGTGAAAAGGCTAAAATTCATGTCGACCTCAATAAATTTGATTCTTGACTCAATTTAAATTTTGGAGAAAATTGATTCTCCCTCCTAAATGATGTTCTATCTATTCTAAAAGGCAATCTGTGTAAAATCTATATAAATGAATTTACTATGATGCCCAAAGGCATCGATCAAGTGAAGTTCACTTTTTCATGTGAGGATTTACGTCTGGGCTCCACCAAATAATTGACCCGCAGCCAAGTCAACGAAATATTTTTTTCATTTCACTCTATATGCCTGCGACTATGAGGATTTTGAAGGGTTTCGATGATCTCATGGGCTCCACAGTGTGGATTTGAAGCAGACATTGACCATGACCTTTGTTTTGCCTGCAGCTTGTTTGAGTTGAATATTTGTTGTGATTTTTTCTTGAGTTATTGGGTTTATTTTTTCTTGGAGGGTTTCATTGGATGTATGTACTATGCTTGCAAGAGCTTTAAAGAAGTCAAAAATCTGAGACCTATCCAAAGAACAGGTTTTCAAGTACTTTATTCGTTGATATAACATGAGGGTAGTTTCTAAGGGAAACATTTTGTCAGGGGAAGCTTGCAGAGATGATACACAGACCATGTTGTCAGGGGGAGTCATAGCACTTGATGTGCCAATCACCCTTTTCCATTGATGTCAAAGAGGGAGATAAAATTGGAAGAAACAAGGGAGAGAGAGAGATGCATGATGCAACATGTCTTGGTATGCTTGGTGTTTTGACGTCAATGACAAAGGGGGACATTGTTGAGCATGTTGTCTAGGCTCCACCAAATAATCGACCTGCGGCCAAGTCAACAAAATATTTTTTTCCTTTCACTCTATATGTCTGTGGCTATGAGTATTTTGAAGGGTATCAATGATCTCCTAGGATCCATAGTGCGGATCTAAAGCAAACGATGACCATGACCTTTGTTTTTCCTACGAATTGTTTGAATTGAATATTTGTTGCGATTTGTTCTTGGTTTATTGGGTTTATTTTTTCTTGGAGGGTTTCATTGGATGTATGTTTTATGCTTGTGGGAGCTATGAATAAGTCAAGAAATTTGAGACTTGTCCAAAGAACAGGTTCCCAAGCACTTCACTCATTGATATAACATGAGGGTAGTTTCTAAGGGCAACATTTTGTTAGGGGAAGCTTGCAGAGATGATATATAGAGCATATTGTTAGAGGGAGTCATATCACTTGATGCACCAGTCACCCTTTTCCATTGATTTCAAAGAGGGAGAGAAACTTGGAAGGAACAAGGGAGAGAGAGAGGTGCATGATGCAACATGCCTTGGTATGCTTGGTGTGTTGACATCAATGACAAATGGGGATATTGTTGAGCATGTTGTCATTGATGTGAAGCAATAGATGCAGCAGGAGCAAGTGCAGGTTGGTTTTGGATGCAGAATAAGTGCAAATGTCATCATTGATGTCAAGGTTTATAGGCCATAGATGTGAAGACCAACCATGGAACCTTAGTTGCAGCAGAAACCTTAATTTCTATTTTTAAACCCTAGCTCTAGGGTTTGATTCATTGATTGATGGACATGCCTCACTTTTGTTGGAATTTTTGAGGCAACAGATCAATATGGTTGCCTAAGAGACCCTCACCATCATAATCTACTCGTCGAGCTGATTTTGGTGGTATGTAGAGATGATGATGTGGCAGCACAATATTAGCTTGAGCAAGGTGTTTAATTTATTTCCAGAAGGGTCCAAAATTTAAAAGTAATTTGGCCTAGTTATACAAAAGATGTTTAGTCCCAAAAATAAATTTAAATATTGTGAAAAGGCTAAAAGTCATGTCAATTTCAACAAATTTAATTCTTGAATCAATTTAAAATTTGGAGAAATCAGATGTTCCCTCCTAAATGATGCGCAGTCTATTCTAAAAGGCAATTTTTGTAAAATCTATATAAATGAATTTACTATGATCCTCATAGGCATCAATCAAGTGAAGTTCACTTTTTCATGTGAGGGTTTATGTCTAGGCTCCACCAAATAATAAACCTACGGCCACGTCAACGAAATATTTTTTCCTTTTGCTCTATATGCCTGCAACTATGAGGATTTTGAAGGGTTTCAAAGATCTCGTGGGCTCCATAAGTGTGGCTCTGAAGAAGACATTGACCATGACCTCTGTTTTTCCTACGACTTGTTTGAATTGAATATTTGTTGCGATATGTTCTTGGGTCATTGGGTTATTTTTTCTTGGAGGGTTTCGTTGGATGTTTGTTTTATGTTTGCAGGAGATGTAAAGAAGTCAAGAAATCTGATACCTATCCAAAGAACATATTTTTAAGCACTTCACTCACTGATACAATGTGAAGGTATTTTCTAAGGGCAATATTTTTTTGTTGAAGACCAGTGTAGGAAGGTGCCTATCATGGGAAGATAGAGGGTTGTGCTAATCATTGTGGCATATAAGAATGGTCATAACCCTCAGATTTGTCAATCATTCATGCCCTAAACTCTGCAGCTTTGGAGGACAAAACCTTGGCACTTATTTTGGTAAAGTCTTGCTTGATTTCCAAGTGTAGTGCCCTACTCCTACGGTGTGGAACTACTAAACGCAAAAGTATTCTCCTTATCCAAGGTTCATGACACAAATCTATATAGTTTCTTAAGTAGAAAATCTCGTTGGGCTTCTACAGTTCTTCATGCTCTTAAAGGACTGATCTGAAACGTTTTCTAGGCACCTGTATACACTGATCTGAGACTTTTGTGGAGAAGGTTTGACTTTGTGTTAGGGAAGATATCTCAATCACATCAATTACATACCTCTTTAATGCAAACCCGAGGAAGAATTGATGGAATCCAATAAACATCTCTAGAAAGATTATCAGTTGCTTTTGAATAATTCCTTAACATTTCAAGACCTCCTCAAGAAGCCTCATCTACACACTTCACTAAGCTCTTTCTATTCACTTGGGCTGGTAGCATCCAACACTAGTTTGGGAAATTTCATACACATATTGACAAGTATTAGTTGATGTATTTGAAGGGTTCATAAGACTATTTAAAAGTTGGTTTCTGCCCAGAAATGGAAGTATTCATCTAAGTATAGAGGGTTTTTTGCACAAGTTGAGATCACTATCTTTTGTTCCCATTTCTTCTGCATATACATCAGAAATAATATACAAAGATAAGTTCCTTCTTGTGGTAAAAGAAGTTGAATCAGAAGTGAAAGGAAGTTGTTAGGTTAATTGCCTTGTGATATGTATCATTATCAAAATCCTTGAATATTCAAGAATGATGATCTAAGCATTTTGATGGTTATCTTTAAAAGTCAAGTTATTTCAGTGGCATTGCATTGTATCACCGGGGTCTACATCTAGAATTTACTGATGAAACATCAAACCAAGGTATGCATGTCTAAATAGATCTTACAACCATATGTTCATTTAGATGTGAAGATAAAATTAATTCCATAAAAAAATTGCAATTGTGTTGTCTCAAGAAGCATCTACTTGCTTCTTTCCCCCATTGCTCCAAATATAGTAACTTGAATCAAACACCCATTCACTAAGTCCATTCCATGTCCATTTGCTTCTGCCACTAGGCCTCTATACTAATTACTTTCCTTAAGCTCGAATCATAGTTGGTAAACAATTGTTGCACTACTAATAACATACACCACTTTATACCTCTCACTCATATTCATGCATATCCATACTTTGAGTTGGAACAAATACCATTCATCAAACTATCGAAAAATATCATATATATTCAATATGCATGCATTCACCATAAACCCTAATACTAAAATATCTAGGATGATTTATGCATCCCTCTCTCAAATAACAAATCCATCACCCATGCCACTCTTTCTAGAGTTTAGGCCAACTGGGTTTTACTTTGGTCCAACTTATCCATGCCTTCATGGATTTCGCATTAGACCACTTTCCTTAGAGAGTTTGGGTATATATAGTTTTGAAAAGACCAAGCCAACCAACTTTGATACTACATGTTAGAAATTGAGAGATATTTAATAACATAAAATTGGTACAATAACACACCAAGCACACAATACATCATGATTTATCATGGAAACCCTAAAATGGGAAAACCAATACCTAATAGATCTATTAGTTTTGGCTAAACCAATCAAGGAAGGCCAAAATTGGCTAATCAAAGCACCTTACAATAGAATATCTCAAACTTTTAAATAGGCTTTATTACACTTAATATCATGGGAAAAACTATGGACTTGTAAACTACCATTTATTAAACCACAAATGACTATTTTCTTCTACTATGTGATTGTCAAGATTTAATCCAACAAAATTTGGTTGAAATCTTGTTAATCATTGTTAGTGGCCAACCTAAATATAAACCATACCATGTCACGCCCCTAAGTGCAAAAATTGAGGAAATGTTTGCGCCTCGGGAGATTTGATCCCGCTTTTTGCTTAATAGATTTGGGGTTAAGATGGATCTAGGCTAGTTTCGGTTGTGCACGATCACATAAAATTTGTTGAACATATAATTATTTTGATCATTTTAAACATGTTAAATATGTCCAAGATTAATCTAATCATTTTAAATTTAAATTGTTTCAGTTACCTTGATTTGTTGAGATGATAGAAAATGTGAATAATAAGAATGTAATCAATTACAAATAGTCTTCATTGTGATTAATCTCAAACTATTTTCTTCTATTGTTCTTATTAGCAAACTTGTTAGTTTTCTCATGTTTTCATATTGATCATATGAAAAGGGCAATTGAAATCATAGACCATTCAAATATTTAACTTGAGTTATTGTGGTAAATTTCATATCATGTCTCTCTTACCCTCCAATATAATAGTAGCTTTCTCGAAAATCAATCATTGTGACTTATGGAGTGTTAAACCCCAAGTAAATTCAATGGTAGTTGTTTACTAGTACCTCATTTGAATGCAGGTGACTAACAATGAAGAATGATGGAAAATGGAAGTAATAAAATATAGTCAATAAGAAAACATTTCATGTAAGTGAATGTTTTATTTAAGATGAAAATTCAAGTATTTTATTTATGGTCAAATTACTATAACACAAAAATAAATGCACGTCATCAAAAAAACTTTTGTGCTTACTTTGAAATCAATGCATTCTGTTAATTTAATTACTTTGAAATTAATGTACATCATGCATCTAGTTACATCAAATAAAAATTAAACCTCTACATTGAAATCAATGCGTCTAGTGCAAACAATCAAATAGGATTAGAAATCAACATCTACACTGAAATCAATGCATCTAGTGCGAGAAATAAAATGGGATTAGTAATCAACATCTACACTAAAAATCAATGCATCTAGTGCAAATAATCAAATAGGATTATAAATCAACAACTACACTAAAACCAATGCATCCAGTGCAATCAATCGAATAGGATTAGGAATCAACAACTACACTGAAATCAATGCATCCAGTGCAATCAATCAAATAGGATTAGGAATCAACATCTACACTTAAATCAATGCATCTATTTCAGTGAAAAACCAAAATATTCATGGAATTTTAAATCCAACTTTTTTTACCTTTTGTAAAAGTCTTACTTGCTCTTCCTCTATGGTTAATAATGTTCAATATTATATAATATTTATAATATATATATTTGTTTTTGTGTGTCTCTCTTTTTCCCTCTCTCTCCCCCTTGCCATCTATATTTATATCTCCCTCCATCTCTCCTTCTTTGTCTCTCGATCTCACAACCCCAAACATACACACTCCCTCTCTCTCCATATCCATCTATCTCTCCCTCCCTCCCTCTCTTTGTCTCTCTCTCCTTCCCCCTCTCCCCTCTCCATCTATATCTCTATCTCTATCCATCTCTCCTTCTTTTTCTCTCTATCACACCCCCTAAACACACACACACTTTCTCCATATCTCGCTCTCTCTCTCTCTCTCTCTCTCCACCTTTCTCTCACTTTGTCTTTATTCTTACCTCCCTCTCTCTCCTCTTCTAACTCCATCTCTTTCCCCTTCTAACTACATCTCTCTCTCAGTTCCTTTCTCTTACCTCCTTCCCTTCTTTCCTTTTTCTCCCTATCTCTCCCACCTCCCTCTATCTCTCCGCCCCCTCTCTCTACCCTCCAATTTGTCCCTATCTCCCTCATTCTCCCCTTCTTTCTATCCCCCTCTCTCGCCCCTCTCTATGTCTCTCTTTCTTTGTCTCTCTAACTTACCCCCACAAACAAACACTCTCTCTCTCCATCTCTCCCTCCTCACTCCCTCTCTCTCTCCACCTTTCTCTCTCTATGTTTTTCTTCTTCACCCGTCCCTCTCACCTCGCCTCTCCTACCTTATCTCTCTCATGACCGATCTCTTTCCTTATAGTGAAAATTGTAATGTACCTTGATTGCAATATAAAACTATAATATATTATTATATTTAATATAAATAATTATATTTAAATATTTATTATAATTTAATAAAATAATATTATATAATATTTAATATAATATTAATATTATAGTATCTATCCAATAAAATATATATTAATATTAAATGCATTAATAATAAGATAATATTTAATCTTATATTATATGACTATTATATATAGTATATTAAAATAATCAATTTATATTAATGCATGAGCATTTCAAAAGCCTCACTGGAAAGTTTATGCATGATGCCATATGTGAAATTAAAAGAAAAATCAAAGCAAAATAATGTCAATTATTGAATCGTTGAATATTGAAGCAAGTTCAAGCTCGGGACTCAACCGAGCTGCATCTGAAAAAGCAGATAAAAACATGGAAAACACTCAATGTTTTTTTCCATTGCCAAGAATTATATTCTTGGAATGCATTTTTCCATTGCCATTAAGAACAATGAGTAAGGAATGGAATTATTTTATATAATTATTTTAATGTGTTCATTTCATTATATGTATGAATGCTTTTTTCCATTGCCAAGATGGGACGCTCTACTTAGATGTGTTTAATCCTTTTTTTTCCATTCCCAGTGCCATCTTATGAATGTGTTTGGATAGAATATTGCAGACACGCACAATTTCGTACACACTTTGGTAAATCTTGTTCCACTTCATATTTAAAATAACAAAATAGTTTGTTTGATAGGAAAATGAAAGGCTACTAAAACTATATGCATATCATCCAAGTATAGTTAGATTGGTTTGTACTCAAGTTTATTATTATTATCAGGGTTGGAGTATCATAATGCCTATCAATGTTTGGTTTGGCCAAGAAAGAACACACAACAAATATGGAGTTTACACCATTTCAAAAGTGTTAAACAATTAGCATGTACATTTATAGGTTTTGTTATGCAACTAACTCACAAAATAGAAGAAAGGATAGATCAACAACTTAGAAATTGTTCTTTTCGAGGGGGAAACCTCCTTTACATTACAGAAATGAACAATTTTTGGATGATACAAATTATAATACCTCCTTGGTATATATAGGAGTTTAATTATAATACCTCCTTGGTATATATAGGAGTTTAAGGGGTCACAATATAATCAGAGCTTACATAACAACAATAGTGGGCTTCTATGGGGCACAACAATAACAATAAGGGGGATACACTAGTATTATAGGGACCTAACATGCCCCTCTCCTTAAAAAAAGTGTTGTCCTCAATGCTTAAGTAGTTTCATATGCTTCTGTATAAAATTCTCATCCCCCCATTTGGAATCTTCAATGGGTAAGTTCCTCCAGTTAATGGGACACTCTAAATTTAATCAATTTTGTAGTTGTCGGGTTCTTGTTTCCTGACTGCTTCAGGCTCAAATATGATTTCTTATTCCTCATCAAGTTCTGGCAATATTGTTTGAATTGGGAGCTTGTCATTGATAACCTTATTTAGGCATGAAACATGGAAAAGGGAAGATGCAGACAACTCCAATTTGTATGCCATAGTACCAATATTTTGCAACACCTTGTAAGGACCATAGTACTTAGGTGATAATTTATTATCCTTCTTAGCTTGCTTGAGGGACATTTGTTTGTGTGGTTATAGCCGTAAAAATACCCAGTCACCTACATCAAAACTTCTCTCACTGTGATGTTGATATGCCTGTTGTTTCATTCGATTATGTGCTAGAGTGAGGTTATCCTTTGAGAGTTGGAAAACTTGTTATTGATGCTCGATGTGACATTCCACTGCTTGAACTTTAGAATTTTCTCTTAAAGAAGATGTGATGGATGGTGGATGATATCCATAAAGTTCCATAAAATGGGTTCATTTTTGTTGCAATATGGAAGGATGTGTTATACCACCATTTAGCTAGAGGTAGCTACTATTGAAAATGCAATAATAAAATCCTAATTTAATTTTGTCCTTGAATTAAATTGGGAATAAAATTGTAATTCCACATCTCATGACAACTTGTATTATTTAACTAAGTTAATTTGAATTGGCCCGGTTAATTCAAGTTGAGGGTCTAACTAGAGTCATGTATAGTGTCTCCTACTTTATAGGAGCCCTGGTTGAGTTTATTTTGAGTTATAATTAATTGATTTGGTCTAGTTGAGTTAAAGTTAGTTAAACTAGTTTCAACTAATGGAGGAACTAGTGGGAGATCTAGTAGTGTGGTGTTGCCAGCAGTGGAGTGTCGTGTTGCTTGCAGTGATCAACCAGTAAACTAAAGATTCACTCATAATTAACTCATGCATGTCAGATTAGAGAAAAACCCATTTGAGATTAGAGTTCAGGGAGTGTATTATTAGTTGTATAATCATCTAAATTGTATAAGTGGTGCATGAAATCAAATGAAGGCGTATGAGGATTGCACAATTCATATTGAAGAATATCCCTAATTAATAGGGGCTAATTCCTTAAGGAACAATGCAAGGAAATAAGGACTTGGGCAAGTAGGAAATTGGTTAAGTACGAGCCTATGCTTGTCTAGGAAGTTGTGAGACAGATAAAGACAGTGCAGAGGTTTCTTGGGCTTGAGAAACACATTTTAATCTTCTCATATTTTCTAACTAATGTAATATATAGATAGCAGGGGTTTTTATCTATGGCTTTCCCCATGAAATCATTGTATAATGTGTTGATTGAATTCTTTCTCTTGTATGCTTCGTGATTTCACTATCATTTAATTGTTTCCATTGATGAGTAGAGTAGATTCAAGTCTACCGTTTTAGCATATTACAATTACCAATTTGAATCTACAAGGAATTTCTAAATGGTAACGGAGCTAAAATCACTTTAGAAGAGGAGAATATGAGTTTGTCTTTTGCAGGTGAAATCGAATTTGCAATATCATACTTCAAAGCTAGTAGGATTTCGTTCTACGAATTGAGACTCGAATATGACCTTAAGGGTAGTTCGAACTATATTGCTTGGAAGGACAGGATGGAGGCATTGTTGGAGGACAACAGGCTTAAGGAATTCATAGACAAAGGTATTCCTAAGCTAGTTGATGCTCAAGATCTGGTAGAGTCAAGAAAATGTGTTGTAAAGGCGAGAGGGATTATCCTAGAAGGAGTTCGAGATCATATTGTCTTGAACCTCCATGGTAAGGAGACTTCATATGTAATGTGGAAGGCCTTGAAAGACTTGTTTCAAAACAATAGTGACCACAAGAGGAAAGAACTGAAGGACAAGCTCAGAAAAATAAAGATGGAGAAGGGCAACACAATACCAAAATATTTGACCAAGTTCACCCAGTGTCGAGATGAGCTTGGAAGTGTCAGTGTTATAGTTGTCGAAGATGATCTAGTCAACCTAGCACTTCTAAGCCTTCCCAAGGGTTGGCATAGCTACTTGGGCTCAATTAATGGGAGAGAGAAGCTACCAGAGTGGGAGCGTTTGTGGTATGACTTGGTGCAAGAAGAGATTCAGCGAAACACCAGAGATGGATCCTCATCCATGCATGATGATGAGGAAAATTGTACCTTAGTTGGAAAGATGAAGAAAGGGAAAGGGAAGTCATCCCATTCCAAATCATATTCCAGTCATTGTGGAAAGAAGAAGGACATGTCGAAGATTAAATGTTTTCACTGTCACGAGTTGGGACATTATGCCACGAAGTGTCCACACAAGAAGGTCAGCAAGAAGCCCTCAAGAGGAGTGACAGGTGAAGCTCTTGCTTCACAATTCGAGCTGGATTTCACCCCCATCGCTCGCATGGTGACATCGATGATGGGTATTGTGTGTCTGGATAGTGGAGCCTCATTCCATATGACTAGAAACAAATATTTCTTCAGTGACTTGGAGGAGAAGGACCTCCAGATGCACATTGAAATGGGAGATGATGGGAGGTGTAACGTGACCAACATCAATATTGTTACCTTTCAGAGGGAGTCTAGTTCTTCTCTCACATTAAAAGATTTCATGTATCTTCCAGGTTTGAAAAAGAATTTGGTTTTAGTTGTCATGTTGGAGGACCGTAGCTACGATATGATATTTAGCTAGGAAAAGTCTTTCCTTCATCACATAGCCTTAGGAAGAGTGAAGCAGATGGTGGTTCGGGTGAAGAGCCTCTACAAATTAGATGTAGAAGATTATGTTTCTTTGAGCACAAAAGTAGAGAAGGTGTAGAGCTGAGACATCGTGAGTTGTGGCATAGAAGATTGGGTCACTTGCACCATAGAGCTTTGAAGATCATGCAACAAATGTTCTATAGGACTTCCCAAGAGTACACTAGAGCATATAGACACATGCAAAGGGTGTACATTGAGGAAGTACACCAAAGCTACCTTTCATGATAAGGACAGTTGAATGCAAGCAATCCTTGAAAGAGTTCACTCATATGTGTATGGATCATTCTCGACAGCCTCCACGACCAAGCACAGATATTATGTAATATTTGTAGATGATTTTTCTCGCAAGTGATGGATTTGCTTCATGCAGAAGAAAGATCATATGTTCATTAAATTTTGTAAATTTAAGGCACTTGTTTAGAAAGACAATGGCAGGAAAGTTAAATCTCTTAGGACTGACAACGATGGAGAATATGTGTCGAATGAATTCAAGAAATTTTGTGCATCAAAAGGCATTTGACGAGAGTTAATATCACCCCATATCCCACAGTAGAATGGGATGGATGAAAGGAAGAACATAAATATTGTAGGAGTTGCACGAGCGATGTTACATGCACACTTTGGGATCTTTGGTTCATCAGTTTATTGTCATGTTTCCAATGATACAAGGAAAAAGCTAGAGCCAACAACTGAGTTGGGCATATTTGTGGGGTACACTGATACACCTCACAACTATCGGGTATATCTGCCATCTCACAAGATGACAGTGGTTCATAGAGATGTGAATTTCAATGAAGAGAAGGTCATGAGATGTTCCCTTGAAATGGAGCTTCAATTGCATGGAGAACAGGAGCTTTTAGCTCCAAAGAAAGAACCTTAGGATGATGTGGAACAACCACATGCAGAGGAGCGGAGAGTGGAAGAACCCACTCATGCAGAGACTTTCAAAGATGGAAGGAAGCACATCGGAGAGGTTGACTGATTGATGCATGATGCCAGAGAGAATGTGGGAGCACCCTCATCACAATGTAGGCAGAGGAGGTCGCCATATCGGTACACTTGCTACATGGCTCTGATGAGTGAGAGTGTAGAGATTGAGTCATCCTCATTCGAGGAAGCAGTGCATAAATCAGTATGGGTTGATGCCATGGTTGAGGAGTGCGACTTCATTATTAGAAATAGTGTTTGGGAAGTAGTCCCAAGACCAACAGAAAAGTCAGTGGTGAGTTCTAGATGGCTTTACAAGGTAAAGCAAGCAACATATGGGAGTGTGGAGAAACACAAGGATGGATTTATAGCCAGAGGGTTCTATCAGGTGGAGGGAATTGATTACCAAGAGACCTTTCCTCCAGTAGAAAGGTACTCTTCAATCAGAGGTATTTTATCACTTTCAACATAGATAACATAATTACCAATCAAACGGGAACTATTACCTCAAAACGGGTACTCAAGTCCAAAAACCCCAAAAAAACATGAAAAAACAACCCGAAAATAAAAAGTGTTGATTCTACATCACCATTTTATTTTTCAGACTAAATTTTCAATATTTTTTAAAAATAATAGTCAAAAACAATAAAAGTCATTTTGTTTGGTGCAAAAAACACCTTGAAATCGAAAAGTGTTGATGCTAGAATAACATCTTTTTTTCAGGGTTCATTTTCAACATTTTTTTTAATAATGACGTTAAAAATAAAATATCATGACTTTGAAAAACTTTAAATTTCCAACGATTTTCAAGCATGACATTAAAGATAAAATATCACATCTTTGAAAAGCCTTAAAATTCCAATGATTTTTAAACATGACATGAAATTTAAAATATCACTTATTTGAAAAACGTTAAAATTCCGACGATTTTCAGACATAGTGCTAAGAAAAAATACTTATAATTGTTTTCAACCATAGCATTAAAGATAAAATATCATGACTTAGAAAAACATTAAAATCTTGACAATTTTTTAACCATGGAATTAAAACCAAAGCTTATGACTACAAAACAATCTTAAGTTTTCAAAATATTTCAAACATGACATTATGGACAAATTTTATGACTAAAAAAACTTTAAAAATGAACACTAAATGAAAGAGTTATTATACCAAGAGTAATTTTTTTTAAATGCTAAATATATACGATTTTAAAATCTTAGCCTAAGACAACTTGATACATTGCAAAAAAAATAAAAAAATCAACTATCAAATTGACACGCAGTGTAGGTGAACTGAACCCACTATAATGAAAACTTAAAGACCAACCAAGAAATTGACACATTATGGGGAAACACTTGATTCATTATAATGAAAAATTTATAATCAACTATCAAATTGCACATAATGAGATCAGGTTGCTAGACAAACATCAACATGGATCCTACAATCAATATATATATATATATATGAAAGATACATAAGAAAACAAAAATCAAATATTGAAAAAAAAGCCACAATAAAAAATTTAAAGAATAATAAACAAGTTAATAAAACATAAAAAACAGACAAAATCAATATAAAAAACATTCAGAGAGGACAAAAAAAGCTATGTAGAAAAATTAACATACATGTAAAAATAAATAAAAATAAACTCAAAGTAAAATAAAATATAAATAAATAAAAAAAGGGAAATATTTTAAAATAGACATAATTTATAAAAAGTTAAATATTAACGAAAAAAATTCAAAAACAATTTTCTTTTTAAGTTAAAAAAACCAATAAAAAATTAAAAAATAAGAAAATAAATAAATAAATCTCGGCCGGCCTAACCAGCAAGGTAGCAGGGGATGATTCATGACAAAAAATAAATCAATATAAAAATATATATATAAAATAAATCAAAAACATAAAATGTGAAAAAAACTAAAATAAATAAATTAACTGTTAAAAACAAAAATTTAAATAAACTATAATATATATATATATATATAATTTAGAAATTTAAAAACATCAATTAAAATTAAAAAAAAATTTAAAAATTCAAAAAAAAATAAATTCAAAACAATTAAAAAAATAAAAAAGTTTAAAAATATTTAAATTTAAAAATTATAGTTAAAAAATCAAAAAAATTAATCAAAGATCACTAGGGAGCGCGCTGTTAAGGTGCTCCGTAAGCAAAGGTCATTGGTTCTAGTCTTGCCGATACCAAAAATCCAGCATGGTTTCCATTGGTGCGGCTCAGGCCGGATGCGATCCCCAGGTGACTTTGACGGCTTAGTCACCCCTGAGTCGTGGCCTCTTGGCCACAGGGTAACAGTGATTTTCAAGATTCACCCACTTATCAACCAAAAAAAAAATCAAAAAATTAAATTAAAAAAATAAAAAAAAAATTCCGCCGCGCCCGCCCCACCATCACACCCCTTCCTCTCTCTCCTCGCTCCCACACAACCCATGCCCCGCCCCCATCCTCCCCACCCTCCCTTCCCCCAACACTCCACCCCACACCCCTCCTCGCTTCTGCCCACCTTCTCCTTGCCTCCCACTCCAACCTCCCCACCTCTCAAGCCCTCACAACGAGCCCGGAAATCGGCCTGCAACCCTTTGACTATGGGTTGGAGGCCCCGGGAGGGCAGGGAAGGGGGAGTGGGGAGGGGAGTGCAGAGGGGTGGCGGTGATCTGAAATGGGGCACTAAAGGCTTCTTGTCAGCTTACAAGAACCTCTCCCACTCCAAAGCTTATTAATTTCCAAGATCTAGCTTATGATTAACCAATTGCGGAATTAAAAGTGCTTGAAATAGGTGTATGCTTGTGTTTTCCTTTAAACTGTCTAATGCCTTAAGTTTTGTTTCTTATGCTAATATTTATATACATGTAACAGTAAATAATGCAATAGATAAATAAACACATAAGGCAACAATATAATATGGAGTTCACCCTAATATCTTGGGCTACGTCTCCTTGAGCTCTAGTCAACTCGACTAGGCTCTTTCGGATTATGGCTGAATTCTTTTACAAGCTCCACTCTCAACTCCATTGGTTTACAACTGAACCTATGGGTTTAGAATACCATCTTACCCCTCTTGTTGTCCATACTTTGCAGACAGATCTAGGCTTCTCTGGACTAGACTCCTTCAATCAGCGCTCTGAGCTATCTTGAGGTCTAGCTTGCACCAACTCCCTCAGAATTCTTTCACTATCTCTGGAATACCTTCTTTTATCTTCAGCACACTTTGGACACTAGCAACAGCTGGATCATTTCGATCTCTTTGTTGTTCTCTCAGCTCTGTCTTTAGCTCTCGGCTCTGGCTCTTGGCTCTGGCTCTAGCTCTCGACTCTCTATGTTATCAGTGGTTCGCTCCACCTCGAAGCGAATCTCGACAACCTTCAACTTCCCTATCAATTGAGCTCCCTGTGTTTTTGTAACACATCAGTTACAGTCCTTCATCATGGAAAACCCGACTGTTTCACCACAAGAATCCGTTTACAATGGAAAGGAACCGTCGGCGTCGGAAACTCGATCGTTTTTCCTTCCTCTGGCCGAAATAGCCAAATAACGGAAATACACAGGAAAACGCATCATGGAGCGTTTAATCGGAACTCAAAATGCATTCAATCACATTGATAAACCTATCGGGTCCATCCTAATATCGCTTATCATAAGTCGCACGGCGAAATGGTCAAAAGACCCAATACATGGGAAATACATAGAAATCCCGTAAATCCGAACTTCAAAAGTTATGAAATCGCACTTATAATCCCCATCGGGTCTGCCTTTGGTCACAATATCACAATCGCATTGTCACATGGTCAAAACCCAAATACATGGGAAATATAAAGAAAACCCGAAATTCTAGATTTCAAATATTATGAAATCGCGTCCACCTTT
The DNA here is from genome assembly GCA_000404065.3 of Pinus taeda. Classification (NCBI taxonomy): domain Eukaryota; kingdom Viridiplantae; phylum Streptophyta; class Pinopsida; order Pinales; family Pinaceae; genus Pinus; species Pinus taeda. The sequence goes on along the minus strand of APFE030461032.1, from coordinate 1,557 downwards.
TATCGGCATATCGCAAGTCGCAATCACAATGTGCATTGGCCCTTTATATTGGGGGTTCGCCGATCGTCGATCACTCTAATCAGAGCCTAACCGTTGATTCTGCTCCTCGATCCGACGGTCGATATTGGACATCTCATATCGCTATCACAACAGCCCAGGGGTTCTTTACATATACCATGGACTATGCCTACCAGATATATATCGCTGATGCCGATCCACCAATCCAATCATCACATATCGCAATTAGCTCACGCTTTAATCGCGTATCGCATATCGCTCTACCTGGGGTCCCAATATCGGGCGAAGGCTTACCTCCAATGCGATACGACAGAGATCGCTAATCAGGGGTCCTTCCGCCTTTGCTTTAAGTCCTACTTTTCACATCTTCAATGTGATTTTTGCATATAAGGCCTTAAGCCCATTTTTATAAGAATTTGTCTCATTTTCAAAGGACAATGGGCAAACTTCTTTTTACAATAACTTCTTCATTCGAAGTCCGTTTTAGCCCATTCAAATTGCATTAGATTCAAATTGAAGAGATCTATGCAATAGGACTATTTTCAGAAGCATCATTTGACTTTTATTTTTGCGGGTAAAAAAGTCATCTAGATTCATTTTATGATCAGGCGGGGAGGGTAGGGGTGGGCAGGGAGCGAGGAAAGGGGGTGGGGAGAGGAGGCAGAGGGTCAATAGGGAGTGAGATAGGGGGAGGGGAGTTGAGGAGGGGCTGGGGAGATGGGTGGAAGGCGGTGTGGTAGAGAGAGCAATGGTGGGATGGGGTTTAAGTACGGCGACGGTGGGAAGGTGTGCGCAGATTTTTTTTTTTTTTAATGTTATTTTTAGATTGTTATAATTTTATTTAAAAAATTCCTTAAAAATTTTTATTTTTTTTAATATTTTTATTTAAATTATTTATTTTTTTATTATTTCAATGATTTTTTTGTTTTTTTCGTAACATTTTTTTTTTAATTTTTTTTTTAATTATTTAATTTTTTTAATGAGGTTTTTATTTTGTATTTTTATTTTTTAACTTTAAAAAATGTTTTTAGATTTTAGATTTTTATTTTTTTTAATTTTCTTTCTGTTTAATATTTTTTTGAAAAAAAAAATATTTTTCTATTTATTTATTTGTTTTTTCGTTAATTTTTTACTCAAATTTTTTAATGAGGCCTTGGAGGTTATCAACCACCTAATAGATCCTGACACTGCTCGATTAGTTAAGATCTGCCTCACTTCCACCTTTTTCAGTTTTGAGGGAGAGTTCTTTGAGCAAACCTGTGGGGTTGCCATGGGCTCACCCCTATCCCCTGTCATTATTAATCTTTGTAGGTTTTAACCCCATACAGAAATTACCTGCATATGAATTATAGATCACATGAAAAATAAAAATGCGAGAGCATAACACATAAAACACATATACACAGAGATTTCCCACTGGATCCCAAAACCGGGACTACCAGCTTGATTTTTCATTATGTTCCTTTCAATGTTACAATACATATTTATACATGCTGAAGCATCCAATACCATGGACCGAAAAACCATCGCGTCCAAAAC
>APFE030461031.1:0-12474 GCA_000404065.3 Pinus taeda | reverse complement strand
ATTGATGCTATGTGATTCGTTCTCCACATTTCACTAGTTTCAATCCCACTTCTTGACCCCTGTGAGCATCACCCGATGCAATGAGTGCTAAGTGAACTATTCAAAAATCATGAGAAATTAGTCAGTTACGACTACCTCTCATGGAAATGGTCATTCGTTTGAATGACTTACTTAACGCAGTTGAATCCCAAAATGATATCTAATATAATGCACTGCGTAATCCCCCATACTTAAATTCAAAAAGAGTCAAGGCATCTCTACTTGAATGGTTCATGAGGCACAATACTGGCTAAGGTTTTGCAAATGGGGTAGCAAGCTAAGTGGGCTTGATTGTGGGGAAACTCCACAGTTAAGCGCGCTTGAGCCAGAGGAGTTCTGGGATGGGTGACCTCCTGGGAAGTCCTGGTTACCGTGTGCAAGCCCCGGAAGTGATGATTGATGCTATGTGATTCGTTCTCCACATTTCACTAGTTTCAATCCCACTTCTTCACCCCTGTGAGCATCACCCGTTGCAATGAGTGCTAAGTGAACTATTCAAAAATCATGAGAAATTAGTCAGTTACGACTACCTCTCATGGAAATGGTCATACGTGAATGACTTACTTAACGCAGTTGAATCCCAAAATGATATCTAATATAATGCACTGCGTAATCCCCCATACTTAAATTCAAAAAGAGTCACGGGATCTCTACTTGAATGGTTCATGAGGCACAATACTTGCTAAGGTTTTGCAAATGGGGTAGCAAGCTAAGTGGGCTTGATTGTGGAAAAACTCCACAGTTAAGCGCGCTTGATCCAGAGGAGTTCTGGGGTGACCTCCTGGAAGTCCTGGTTACCGGGTGCAAGCCCCGGAAGTGATGATTGATGCTATGTGATTCGTTCTCCACATTTCACTTGTTTCAATCCCACTTCTTCACCCCTGTGAGCATCACCCGATGCAATGAGTGCTAAGTGAACTATTCAAAAATCATGAGAAATTAGTCAGTTACGACTACCTCTCATGGAAATGGTCATACGTTTGAATGACTTACTTAACGCAATTCAATCCCAAAAATGATATCTAATATAATGCACTGCGTAATCCCCCATACTTAAAAGTAAAATATCATTATGTTAGGAACTAATCTGAATACTTTGTCTCATATACCTAACCAGGAAAACTTGATCTCTCACACTAAACTAATCTGCATACATATTACCTAATCTGTAATAACCTTAGGAACAAGCTCAAATATCAAACCCTAATTCTATTTTCAAGAATGAAAAGAAAAATAAGGCAACTATGAATTTCTATAAGGCACACAAAAATGTACTTGAGAGGCTATGCTACAGTTGCATTTAACATGGATCAAATCTCAAACTAAGCTCAAGAAAACCTATTTAACACTTTAGCAAACCAATACTTTGTCTTCTTAATGAAAGAGGTAAATCGCACTGCTCATTGTAACCTTAACTACTTCGAAATATAACAAGCACACATTGTACTAAGGCAATGCTAATAGAAATTATCTCAAGCTAGAAACTAAGATTTCAACCCACAATGCTAATGAAATTCACACTTAACTATTTGATCAAATCACAACTAGCTGATTGATCTAATTCTCTAGAGTCTAATGAGGAAAATACACTTCAAGCTCAAATTGTAGAGACTGTGAATGGAAACAAAATTAACACACACATTATCGAATTGCTTTATGACAACTTATCAAAATCAAACTTAAATCAATTTTTCAAGAATGAATTTAAATCAAAATGCAGGAATTAACTAAAATGCACACAAAGATTACCTACACATATGATTACAGAAGCTGGATCCAGATTTTGGTGGGCCCTTGCCACACCCGGAGTCAACTTAGAAGCTTACAAGAAAGAAATAAACTTCAACACATTCAATTCAGAGACTCAATGAGTTCATAATTGATCTGAAATCGAATCAGTGACTCACCACATTGAATCACAAAACTGATCTTAATTACTGAATAACAGAGTTTACAATCTTCAATTTTGATAGAAAAATGAAATGGCAATCATTCTCCTTTCCACATTGTTTTCTATAGTATTTATAATCCATTTTACATATTACAATTAGTAAAAATCAAATCATGGAGATGGCAATCTGATTTCCATTCTAATCAAGGCTTAGCAACCAATAGTTTGCTATACAAGATCTAAATGTTAAGACAAAATTCTGTTTTGGAAACTAAAAGCTAACTATGCATAAGAATTTTAATTTGATGAGGTCACACTGACCATCTTTCTCATCCTTAAGTGCAAATCTTCGAATGTAATTTCCTAGAGTGCAATTTTGGATTGTTTCCTTAAGTACAATTCCTTCTTTGAGTGCAAAATTCTCTTTTGATGTAGAAGTCCTAGGTCCCTGTGAGAGAAATCTTCACATCTATCACCCATAATGATTAGTAAACAAACAAGCACACATTCGACTACCTAATATTGATCATCAAAATAGCTAAAACAACACCATTTGTAATGATTTTACCTTGGATGGGAATTTGGTATAGTCCAGGCACAAGGAGGTCAAAATGTCATGAAAAGAGTTCAATTGTAGCTTAAAACAAGGAAAAAAGTAGTTTGAAAAGTGTATGAGAAGAGACAAAAATAGAGTCCAACAAGCCTCATAATTACTCTCCACGTGTATATTACAACCAAACCATGTTTGTTTCCGGGTGATTTTACTGGCAAGTGATGGACTCAACACTAGTGGAGAAAGCCACTCTATACATGGACTAGGTTTAAGAAGCCATATAGGAGATGAGTTAGTCCTTTATATACTTCATATTTCATTGGTCATTCAATACATTTAAAATCATGTCCCCCCATAAAGATCAAGTTATGGAACCCTAAAACTCCCATGTAAAAGAAAATGTTATAGTGCAATATTGGCAACAAAGATCAGGCCATGTAATAACAAGAAAAAAGGAAATGAATACTATCACTGTTGAATGTAGAGAACTTAAAGGAGACGATAAAAATCCATATATTTTCAGTTATTTACATTGTCTTATTAACTCTTTAGAGGGAATCTATAACATATAGTTTACAATACAATAAGGTGAATATCTAGTTATTTTAAATACAAGGAGGTCAAGATTTGATAATACTTGGAAAATTGAAGATGATACTATTTTTTTCTATATTAGCAGTCAATACTTCATCATATTTACTTAAGGTACCAAAATGTTATGAATGGGTGTTTTTTTTAGGAGTGTATTCCATGTCTGTAATATTTGTAGTATCGTCTAGTGTTGGTGACTTTGAAGTTTCATGTGGATATGAAAAATACTAAGACACTTGTGGAGAGAATATATATGTAGGAATGTGCTTATTTGAACCTACACTAGAATTACTAACTATGGTATCAAAAGTTATTTTCTTATTGAAAACCTCCGATAGTGATATCCTATTATGTAGATTGTGGTAAAGGTTGTTGAACAATGATTTCAGAGATGCAAGCCTTCCTTCCTTTCCATTTATCGAGGAGTGTATAGTAGGGAAAAAAAATAGTTCCCGGACTTGATTTAGTAACATCTATCTGTTGAAAATTTAATCGTAACCCTAATATTTTAGGATGCATGAGATGGACCTTGAAAGTAAATAAATAAATTCTAGTTTCTAGAATATTAACGCATAGTAAATATGAGCAAGAGTACACTACTATAACTTTGATAGATGGTGTCCTGAGCCAATTTTGACCACTCGTATTGGACTGATTAGTGTCCTCATGGAACTTGGTGATCCTGCAGCAAAGAAAAAACTTATTCTATTAAAGTGTATCACCAACAATTATATATTAATTCCTTGATTCTTTGTAGTTGTCCAATCACAACATGCTAACTAGCTCTCAAAATTAACTTATATCTCTCTCTCTCTCTATATATATATATATATATTAAATTTGGGCATGAACACAAATGTTTGATAGTTAAAAGACAAAACACATCAAAAAGAGTAAATATATAATTGTAAAGAAGATCAGTTCAGCGTAGATTTAGGGGATTCACAATATAGTCCCTAAAAATCTTATTATATAGTCCATGAGTAAAATTCATAAATATTTTCACCTTGAATGATATTGGGATTTCCTTACATTGTGATAATGACAAGAATGCATCTCTTGGGTAACCTACTTTCTATGGGTTCGCACTATAATTCTTGGGGATACCTCTCAAAATAATTTCCTTTGTCTCTTCATCATATTGAACTAAATGGAGTAGAACACATTAGTGGAATCTTATGTGGTATGCTAGCCCATACATGTTGTTGAGAATTGGGTAGGGAAAACATTAATTTAAATTCTCTTACATGATAGTTGCCTGTGTATAATTTTAACTTATTATCTTTGTTCATCATTATTGTAGTGTCCAATACATCAAACAACTATCAAAACAATAACATAAGTGACACAATATTTAGGCTCCAAGCTAGGGCTAAAACCCCTCCTCTTGAGGGGAAACCTGCGAAAATATCTTCTTATAGATACTTCAATAGATGAATACCTAGACCCTTGACAAAGGTACTTGGCACAAGTTCAACTCCAAGACATTTTTCACTATCTCTGGCATTCCTCAACATTCATACTTCGGTCCTTCTTCTTCACACTATATGGCACTACGACCTGGAGATTCTCAATCTCTATCTCTCAGTTCTTGACACAATATTTTACATAATCTTTCTCCTTTGCACTGTATGCTAGATTTTCGATGTCTATGTCATATTCCTCGACACATTCTTTTGACACAATTTTTTCCTTCGCACTATATGACAAAGCCTCAATCTTCACTAGTCTTTTGGTCCATAAGAGTCTTTTGACATTAGTATTTTTCTATCACTGTTCCACCCTTGTTATATTCTTCAACCGAATTTCTATTATCCAGAATAGTAATTGGTTCTTCATGTATATCACTAATATGAGACAATTGTAGTCTGAGACCTCTTGAGACACTTACGCACTTTTTTTCCTCCTCACTGTATTATCTTATTACTTCGCACTCAAATCTGTGTTGAGATTTGCACTTTAGTAGTTTAGATGTCTGAATTCTTGGTGCTACAATGAGGTCAAGTCACTCTTTATATAGTGAATTATTCTTCTTGTTTAGGCCAACATAATATTTTTTGGAGTTAAGCCGACTTCTTCACAAGGATAATATAACTCTTCTTTTAGTCGACCACAAGAGAGATAGTGACAATGTCTTGGAGTGAAACTTTAACATCAATGACACGTCTTTTTACATCTGTAACATGAATTCATATACAAGACTTCTTAATTATATTTACAACAAGATGACAAACTCCTAAAGACACGAAGAAGAATTATTTGACCTATAATAATAATAAAAAAAAACTTCTTGCTCATGAAACCCATGATGTAAGTATTACAATACGTTTCTTTTCTCATTTACATTAAATCATAAATACAAGTTATTATGAAGACCGAACCTAGTTACATTCTACAACACTCCCTCTTAACTAAGGAGGTATTCATAATGTTACTTGGTAGTTCTGAATCTGAAGGATTTCTCATAAGAAGATTCAGATTAGTAACTCATCCATATAGCATCATATCAACTAACATTGTCACAGTGCAAGGCCTTGACTAACAACTCCATCTCTCCATGATACCATGAGCTACAATGCTAGTGAGACCAATGACTATAGACACCTTCATCATTGTCTCTTAAGGTACATACCCACCATGGTGTTCACTAAGTATGACCTTCTAGGACTATTCTTATCTTAGGTTCCCATCCCTTAAAGAATATCAGTCATCTTGCCTACTCTTCTCTTGGATGCCCTACACATCCTTAAAGAGTATCAGATGCTATATGATTACCCAATTTTCCATTCTTTCTTCCCAATTGAAGAAACGAATGTTGTGTCTATCTCTCCCTCTCAACTAGGGAAGAGATGTCCATTCCTGTAAAGGAATGTACCCAAGCTCCCTTTGATCGGGGACTTGCCCAAGCTCCCTCTTAATTAGGGACTTGTCAGAGATCCCTCTCAACTGGGGACTCTCTTTTCATCAACAACTTCTTCTTCGTGGGTCCTTCAGCTTCTTGATCAATATTTTTCCTTGATGTCATGAAATTCAGTCGAGCTTATTCCTCGTAGGGCATTAGCCATCGATCTCTTTCCTCCTTGATTTTTCATGTCATTTCTTTATTCATGGGAAGTGGCCTTCTTGGTACATATATGGAACCTTCTTCATATGAAAACTTTTTTCTCATGATGCTTCTTTCAGGAATTTCCATCCACCATATGAATGTTAGTTGTACTTGAACTTACAACTCTTGCTCTAGTAGCCCTGAATGAACTTATCCAAATATTATTTAGGAAATCAACACATAACATAAAATCAAATAGTACCTTACATGATGGCTCTTCATGATGACATCTTCCTATAGGTGTCAACATCCTACCAACATGTTGACACATCTCCCAAATATATCCATTGTCAAGGGTCTCCATCCTTTTCAAACTCTCATTAGAGTCTTCATATCTTTTCGAGAGATTTCCTAGTCAAGTATTCTCGATCTTTTGGATGTTGATTGCCTTCATCATTGTTGGTCATTATAATTTCGTTATTTTTATCCTCCATTTTACCCAAACACATTACCTAAACCCTATTTTTTACCCTTGGAACCTAGTTATTCCTGCACTTGTTCTAACCCTTGTACTTATTCCTTCACTACCTTCATGATTTTCATTATTAAGGGTTATATGAGATTAATTACTAATTAAAAAGATTAAGTAGCCTATTCTTCCTTTGTAACTTACATATTTTCTTTCCTAAAGTATTTTGATAAAGAAAAGTATTAATAAATGTATGAGATGGGGCTGGTGCAAGAATATTCTTGTATCATGCGCGTTCTTGTACTCACAGCAGCTGACAGCATCAACGCAGTTTACTGCCAATGGCTACTGTGGTTTGTCAATCCGCACACATTCCTCGCCAAAATATCAGCAGCATTATGTTGGGCTCAAAGCATGAGGAAATTATAGGATATGGAGGCCAAGGTTTCAACCTAATACCCCTAATTTAGTATTTTTGTCAAATGGCTGAAAGCCGAGATTATATATATTATAATATATATATATATATATATATATATATATCTAATATATATATATATATATAATATATATATTTATATATATATATAATATATATATATAGTATATATATATATATATATATAATATATATATATATATATATATATATATAGATAGATAGATATATTTATTTATTATTTATTTATTATTTATTATTTTTTATTTTTTATTTATTTTTTTATTTTTTTTGGCCATGAGTCGAATGATATGTATTTAATAATGGTTTCTAGTAGAACTAGGTAGTGATACACTATTGAAATTTTGGCTTATACTGTAACTTTTGTATCGCCATACTTCTAGGCTGAATCTGGATATCCATGATGTACATTTGCAATTACTAAGTTTAATACAAGGAGCTATGCCAGTTATTCATTTCTTGTTCTAGTATTTTATGTGATGCATTATTCGAGTATTTGATTTTCTAGGTCTCGTAACATGGAAATGAGCTGGTTGGCTAGAGCACATCCAACCCAACTCGTTCTCCCTCTTTCGTAGGTGTCCTAGAAATATTTTCATATGCAAGGTTTGGGCGCTTCCTTTATAAATTATGTGACTCAGATCTGAGGTGTGAAAGTGTGTGTGTGTATATTTACTGAAGATTGAATCGTATTTATTTCTATTGATGAGTAGTTTCCTTTCTGCAAAAAGCGTATTTCTGTTTGCTTGCACCAGTATGATTTATTTCTGCAAGTGAGGGTTTCTTTTGCCAGTGTGTTTATTTCTGCAAGCGGATTTATTTTCCTTATGAAAATGTGTTTCCAGTAACTTAGGGTTCACTTACTTGCACTTTCCTAAGCGTTAATGAAATGTTTCCTATGTAATGAGGACATGTGTTTATGCTTAATTTCTTATGGGAATAGTTTAGTGTAAGACTGGAATTTGGTGAAGGGGCCTTTGAACTGAAACCTCTATTCAATAAAAGTGTAGATCTAGTTAATTTCATGAAGAAGAGTGCTTTGTATTTAGAATGAATTATCGTTTCCACATGAAGAAGTTTTTCTTGCAGTAGAGATTCCCTTTGGCTTTCAAAGTACTTTTTACTTTCGAATAAATGATTAGATAAGGAGTCTTCTTGGTTATATGAAATTATTTATCTGCTCTAGTTTGCCTTGCAATTTAATTTCCAGTTAGCACATTTTACTTTCTTGCAAGTGGTTTGGAAGCTCAGTACAGGAATATTGATTTCTTAGTACAGAAATCGATACCCTGGTACATGAACAAAGTAACCTGGTACAGGAACCCAAAATTCTTGTATGAAAGCCAAAACACTTAGTGTAGGAACAAAACATACTTAAAGTAAAGGAACATCATTTTAGTATAGGAATATCGTTCTAGTGCTGGAACTCTGTTCTAGTATAGGAAAGTGTTGCAATGTAGGAACGATGGTTCAGACCAGGAAGGAAAACTTGTAACAAGGAAAAATTCACTTCACAACCTAATCATTTCTCTGTCTTATGACTACACTGACATTTATTCTCATATATCTACTTTTCTTTCTTTCATCAATCAGGATTGTTTACGTTGATTTGAAGTTCCTTTCATTGAGTTTCTGCAAAAGTATTTTCCTTTTGATTCCGGCACCAAAATTCTTTTAGTATTATTTTCTTTGTAATTCTTTGATTCTACAAATGTAATTAAGGAAGTTAGTAATAGATTTGGTGAAATTTTATACCATTAATCTTGGCATTTCCTATGCTATGCCTCTAAGCTTACATAGCCCTAGGTGGACAATTATGTGTTGAAGGAGATTGTTGAACTGCAACTCCTGCACCCAACATTTTGGTGCCATTGTCGGAGAGGCATTTAAGGTTGGTAAGAATTTTTTGATTTTTTTATAGTAGGGGTAAGGCTGCTATTATTTTTTCTGCATTGTGCTTCTATTGATTGAAGGATTTCTTAGTGCTAATATTTTTATTTCACAGCATTTGATTTCAGATTTTTTTTTCTTTCTTGTAATTTTAAAGTTTTGTCATTATTTTGGTTAATTATTTTAAGATGAATGCCTAAAGAGGGTAGGGATCCTAAGCCTAATAAAGGCCAAAGAAACACTGACAAATCTGAATATGTTTTTCATTTTGGGCCTTCTTTCGTAGGTAGAAAGTCCAAACAGACAAAGACCCACCACACAGGAACTATCCACTTGGATTTTAGAAACTGTATTTCAGCAATGACATAACCCAAAAAGGGGAAGAAGGGAACTAGTGGTGATCCAAATACCAATTTAAACCATAGTTGAACATCTGATTCTGTTAGGAGTGGTTCCATTGGAGGTACAAAAATGGCAAAAAACGAGGACCATGCTGAAGGGACTAGCGAGAATCAGGTAAATGAGGAACAATCCACCTTTGGGTTTCCAATCATGAATTTAGGAAAAATTGTACAAATGAATAATATTCTACCATCATCTCTTCCTCATTTTCATGGTAAGATACATGAGGATCTAGATTCTTTTTTGTTTGAATTTGATATATTATGGAGAAGATATGATTACTTTACAGATGCCTAGAAATGAAATTTATTTCTCACAACTCTCAAGGATTCATCCTTACACTAGTTCATCGGATTAGGAAGAGATACTATAAATTTTTGGGACCAAATGAAGAGAGTATTTTTTACCCAATATCAGGAATATTGTAAAACTAGAGAAATACAGGACCAAATCTTCACTATTGTGCAAGGTGATGATGAGACCTTGGAAGATTATTTAGAGAGGTTTTTATAAACCTCCAAAGGTAAAAACATAAATTTAACATAAGTACTATTAGAACGTTATTCTTACATGGGCTTACTGAAGATTCTAGACATAATTTGAATTTGTTAGGACAAGGGGATATTTCTCAAAAAGCTTTTGATCAAATTTGTGACTTCTGTAGGAAGCTCTCATGGAATCAATCTCAATCTGGTAGAGGAAGTCAAAGTAGAAATAATAAAATTGGATATACAAATGCTATGAGCATTGTTTTAGAAAATAAAATGGACAACATGAAAATTGAAGTTATGAACACTGTTAGCAAACACATAAACTCTTTGAAATTTCGGCAAAAATTGGTAGAAATACAAGATTTGTTGTCTATTTATTGTCAAAACTGTAGCAAAAGGCATATTTTAAGAGAATTTCGTGTTGATGTTAAACGTGTTAATAAATGTATGATTTGCATAGGAAAACATGCTACCTAGGAGCGCCCTTCTATACTAGGACTGAAAGAAGCATTTGAAGGAGAGAAATCTAAACCTGAGCCATTATATGCCATGAGAGCACAAAGAAATTGACCTCAAGTAGGTACAGGTATGGTTCCTAAACCTCCACCACATTTTTATGGTTAATGCATCACCATATTCCTATCATAATACAAATCACTCTCAACCTTGGAAGCATGGGAATCACCTTCAATATGGACAACCTCCTCAACCTTGGCAACAAGGATGGAGGGGGTCAAATCATTCTCACCATTCCTATCCTGCACCTATGCAATCATATCCTATAACATATACACCTTATCCCATGTCACAACCATATTTACCCTCCTCACGTCAGCAAAGTCAACCAATGCCATCATTACCTTTACCACCACCCTTTTGACCACCCCAGCTACCTTCTCAACCGATACTAAATCCTAATAATAAAGAGGTGCAATTGATTCATTCCATTGGACCACTTCCTTCTCCCATTTATCAGACCTTTCCGGTTAGGATCCATGAGCTTCAATTGAGATCGGGAAGGGTAGAAAAACCAGAAAAAACAAAATAGTCCACAATGCTTACAGAGGAGAGAAATGAGGAGGAAACTCTTGATCATTCGAAATAAGATGTCACCATTTAGCACATGCCCACACATTCAGAGTTTTCATCTTCTTCAAAATAGCCTCCCTATCCAAAGAGGCTAGTTATGGAGAAAAATGACCCCACTCTTGAGTCTAGTATGGCTTCCGAGCTTAGGAATATTTTCATAAAGGTCCCTTTTCTACAAGCTATTAAATAGATCCTCATCTGTACAAAAATCATTAGGGAGATCTATCTTAAGAAGCCAGGAAGGAAGAGAATAGAGCAGCCGAGTTGATGCCAGGATGTGTACAGATGGAGAAATATATTGATCCTAGAAGCCTTGTTATTTCTATCTAGATAGGTGATATCCTTGTCCCAAATGTGTTAATAGGCCTGGGGAAGCCATTAATGTTATGACCAGCAAAATCATGGATCGACTTAGGTTAACCCATATTCGTCCTACCCCTACTATGCTTGAACTTGCAGACATATCTAAAATCAGTCTAGAATGTGTGTTGGATGATGTGGTTGTTTCAATTGATTCTTGGGAATACCCCACATATTTTATTGTGATTCAGCCAAAAAATATTGCTAGTGGACATCCCTTTATTTTTGGGTGACCATGGCTTGCCACAGTGGATTCTTATATTAGATGTCGCTCTGGTGATATGTATATTTACCATGTAGACAATAGGAAGAAGGTCACCTTGTATCCACTTGCTAGATCCAATTAGGAGCTCAAAGGTACCTTATGGCTAGATTATGAAAGTAGTGATGAGGAAACTCGATCTGTTTCTTTGATCCATCATGTTGGGTGTGGAGTCTGATTATCTTGTTTATTCAGAGGTATCACCACATTGTACCACATTTCGTAACCTGGTGGCAACGCTGCCCATAAAATGTGTGCCTCCAGGGGGTCTGGGGGGGGGCAACGACAATTATTTGGAGCCTCCCCTTGGCAGGGGATTGGGGGAAATGCCCCCAAAGCTAAAAATAGACGTAAAATTGCCTTGTAAAATGTTGTAATTCCGTAGTCAATCTAGGTCGTTCATTAGGCAGAGATCTGATGGTAGAAGTTATGTTTAATTTAGGGTTTTTTGCCCTAGAAGGCAACCCCTCGCTATATATGCGAGAATGGTATTGAGTCTATGTAGATCTGTATTCTGAGTGAGAAAGAGAGAGGAGATTGTGTGAGAGCAAAGAGGGAATTACAGTGGATATGTTGTAGGTTATATCTCTTTAGTTTGTTGGATAATATAAAAGGAAGGACTGGTTATTTCTCCATGGACATAGCCCAAATTGGGTGAACCACGTATATATGTGTCTCTCTTGTTTTATGTGTTTTCTGTGTTTATATTTCTGTAATATATTTAATGTGTTACATTGCTCTATAATATATAATTTTCTAACACATCATCATATCGGGTCTACCCAAGAGGATGAGTTACGGGACTTCTTGAGAAATATAGAAACAATGCCAAATTTTGACATGCTTCGTCAAACATTTAGTCTAGATTTCCAAGAAAGTTATAGTTCCGAACCTCCCTCATCATAGACTCTAGCATCATCTTCCTGTACTC
>APFE030461022.1:147878-182303 GCA_000404065.3 Pinus taeda | reverse complement strand
CATGAGGAGGGAGGTCCATCACACCAGCCCGAGATTATTGTTCCGAGACATGTTGTTTCCCCACCGCAGCTTACATATCAGAGGGGTCATAGGACCTTGTTTGCAGCGGCTCGACGAGTACTTTCTCCACTGCAGGTGGAAGGGGTCTCGTCATCATCATCAGGTCAGCGAGTGTTATCTCCACATCAGGTGGAAGGGGCCTCGCATTCTTCATCAGCAGAGGCAGTACGGGAGGGCAAACAACCCATGGTAGAGAAGGAGAGAGCCGGTGACACACAGGTTGACATCATTGATCTTGATGCTCGCTCCCCCACTTCAGATTTGCATGAGATCATCCGACAGAGAGAGGCGAAAAACCGCTTGTTACATCAGAAGCTCAACATGGCCCAATGGACAATAAACTATCTTGAGCAGCGCAACAAGCAACTTGAGGATGAGAAAGTGTTGGATGAGCTGTGGAGGATTCGAAGTGATCGAGTCATCAACCGTAGGAGGCCCGGTGACTTGCTGCCCAAGGAGAAGGAATCCATGCTTATCCGGGTGAATACACACTTAGAAAGGTTGTTGGCAAAGGCCAACCAAGAAAAGAAGCTGCTAAAGAACATGAAGAATCATTATTGGGCAAGGATGCATGTTTGTAAGGCAAGGATGAAGATTCTTCAAAGGAGGTTGACCGAGGCTCTCAAAGGGAGGAAGAAGACCAACCCGCTCCGTATCTTGGCTGAGGCCTCTCTCACTCACCCTGATACCCCTTAGCCTCCTCCTAGCAGCAAACCCAAGAATTTTGAGAGTTTTGAGGCATTTTTGGCATTTTTGAGAATTTTACAGGTTTTGGCCATTTGAGTGGTCTCACCCCGTGCGCGACCAGTCATGGGGACAGCTCAGAATGGGGAAAACTTTGCATTTTTGGAATTGTCATGCAAAAATACACTTTCCTATGGATGAGTTTCAGATTTTATGAAGATTTGGGCTCCCAAAAGCTCAAAATACATCCAAATTTTGACTTTCTGCCCCTTTTTTGAGTTGCAGAAAGCTTCCTTGGGAGAAATGACTGTTGAGGGGTCAAATCAACTCCAAATTCAGAAATTCTAGTGGGGTTGGAAGGTAGACTCACAGACCCTTCTGATGAGCTATCTTGCACCTGATTTGGACACCGGGAAGGCCCTCAAACGGAGCTATCAATGTGCGCGACCAGTCAAAGTGAGGGGCGCGACCACTCAGGGAAATTTCACTGTTTTGACCAGTTCGGCCAGCAAAACACTGTTTTTACTTTGGTTGACTTTTGAGGCATGTAAATGATGGATTTTTGTGTAATTTTCTTGGCACTTAGATACTTTTACTCTCCTTGAACACTTCTAGAAGTTTCCTTGATGTAAATGGTAAATATTTAATGCATGGATAGGTTTCCTAAGTTTTAGAGGCAAGTTGTTTTCACTGCCTATTATCTAGTGATTAGTTTAGAATTAGTTGAAACAGCTCCTAGAAAGCTGAGCTCGACCCCTAAAGGTGGGGAAAGGAGTTAGATCTTCTATATTATGCCTTCTCTTACTCATTTTCATGGTTGGTCTCTTGAGGGAGAAGCTCTATTGTATATTTTACTTGTATCTTTGCAATTTGAGGAAAAGGAAGGCCAGGGTTTTGCAGACATCATTGTGGATTCTTGTGGATTATTATGCTGATGGTGTGTTTCCTACTTGTCATTTTAAGTGTGTTTATGTGTTCCATCTCTCATTCTATTGCTGCTAATTAAACGAAAGAAGTGATAAAGTTTGAATTCATGCATGCCATGCTCAGCTTTCAATTTTGTTTAATATTTATGTTTTCTACTGTCTAGAGAGGATTTAAAGTCATTGTTTGCCCTCTTTAGCCTCTCTTCTTTTCTTCTTGATCATCCATCTCAGCTAAAGGCATCAGCACAAACTCCTACCTTGCCCCAAAGACCCACCTGCAAAAACTGAGCTCAATCCCCGCACCCTGAATTGCACTCCCTCCAATTGCCACCAAAACACCCCAAAAAACCCCCAAATCAACTTTCAAATCAGTTTACTAGCCTAATATTTGTGTTACCTTGATTGGTCATCTCTTCCCATTGAAAATTTAACGAGATTGACCGGAGAGAGCCTTCTCATACCTCGTAGGGCTAGCAACGAGGTGAAATGGTTTGATGTTGCCTTGAAGGTTTGCCTTTCTCAGCCTGAGGTGAAATCTCAAGCGCTAACAGCAGCAACATTCATTTCCGGATCTAGAGACGTCCCTCGGGATTCTCGGCCATCCCGGGAAGTTATGGTGATAGGACGATCTCCTCGCTTCGTCTGAACACAGGCAACACGGGAAACCGAATGAGGAATGATTATAAATCAACCAACCCAGGAACCAGTTCCATTGCAATTCCTTTGGGCATCTCTCTGGGACACCAGATCTCTGTGAAGCGTTTCGGCCAGCAAGATCAGGACAGATGGGGCACCATGAAGGCGGACAGCTGCAGAAACATTACGGCAAATAAGGAGCTCCAGACGGCGAAAAGAATGTATGAGACTCGAACCACAGCGAGGAACAAGCGTAAAATCGCGGAGATGGAAGCTCTGGTCAAGGAGGAAGAATCTCAGCGTACCGAGGACGACATCGCCGGGGAGGTTAACTGGCTACTTGATCCGGGCACGGCCTCCAAAAGGGCCACACAATTCGTTAGAACGCAGGGGGAGAGCTGGAGGGTCAAGACCTTGCTTGCCAAGGCTCTAGAATCCATGGAGGAAGCACAGCAGCATTCCAGGCGGGAAGTCCCCAACTCTGACAAACAACTGAACAACATGCTTGAGATCTACAAGAGTCTGGACGCCAAGATCTCTACCGTGCATGGTGTGGCGGAATTGGCTAATAAAAAGCTGACGCTGCTCATCAAGCTACTCAGGCAGACTCTCAGCCCAGATCCTCTGCTTCATGCTGATCAGCAACCGGCGCCCCCGAAGGAAGTTCAGAACTATCACTCCTTGCAGGCTCGGGTTGACAAGCACGTTATGGTGCAAGGTCTGGATACTCTCAGTAGGTTTGGTCATCCTCCGCAGTAATCGGCTTATGTCTTTCTCTTCTTAGCTGCACTTGATAGCAGTTGGTTCCAATCTTTTTATGTATCTCTGTTTACAGTCCACGGGTTAGTAGGGGTCTCTGTTTACGCTGCAGTTCTTTGCGTGGCCACCCTGCGAGGTGTGCGGGCAGCGGTCTAAGTAGCTCTGTTTAGGGTCTGAGTTTTGTGCTGGGCCCTCTGGTTTTATCAGGCCACGATCTGCAATAGCAGATTTTTTGTAATATATTTTTGTACTATAATACATACATCTGACTTACACAAAAAAAAGCATATCTTAAAGACATGACCAATCATGAAAGGGCATCTATAGTATATAAGTGGACCCTAATTTGTAACACACACACACACACATATATATATATCTATATATCTTATGATGGATGTTTTTATATTTCAGATATTTTGTATCTATTCGCTACTTATATAAATTTTGCTCGTAACATGGTATCAAAGCATTTACAAACTTTGCTTGTTGCAGTTTCGGATGACATTAATATTTTTATGACAAAAGCAATCTCATAATGGGATGTCCTAGTAGGGTTTTCTTCAATGGAGAAATCCAACAGTCGTGGGCCAAATGATTTTCCTATGGAGTTTTATCTAAGTTTTTATGAGATGTTAAAGGACAACCTTCTGAAAACTATTTGGGAATCACAATCCATTAGAGAAATTTTGAGGTCTAAAATGGACCTCTTAAGGAATATTATAAAATAATAGTGAAAGTGATAAAATAAGATTACATTACATCATTAAATGTTAGAGTGATGAAAGAACAAACTATTTTTTCAACTTATCTTCTTATGATTTTACTCAAATTTCGAGCATGAGCACTAATTGGATGTAGAATTTAATTCATCATCCAAGAAGTACCTATGTTGCATACTTTTGATAGGCCTTGCTACACAAAAAATCAGAAATACATCAGAAAATGTGATTTCAATCACGTTTTTCATGTATTTTTTATTTTTCATGTAGTAGGGTCCATCAAAAGTATGAAACATAAGTATTTCTTGGATGATAAATTAAATTCCACATCCAATGAATGCTCTCACTCAAAATTTGAGTAAAAATGTAGGGAGATAAGTTGAAAACATGAATCGTAAAAATAGTTTTTTTCTCTTTAATTTATTAATCATTTTATTTTTTACTCCAAAAATGGTGAATCATCTCCTATGGTTGACTTCATCATCTTGAATCATATTGGTTCCTATAAAGTTGATTTTGGTTGTACATTTTTGTTTTGAGGCTCAATTTTGACCTCAAAATTTCTTTGCTCTCATAAAGTTCTAAGCTCCCTCAACTCCACTTTTTCGTGTCTAATCTCAAAAACACAAGAAAGTCTTTATTTTGATGATTTCTAGCCCATTGCTTGTTGCAATCTTATATGTAAGTGTATTCCCAAGATCATAGCCAAACGGTTAAAGCATGTTCTCAGCTCTTACATTTAAGGAATAGTTTGGGTTCCTTGACAACAAGAATATCCATGATGTTGTGGCTATTGCTTAAGAGGTTTTCCATTGAGTAAAACCACAAATTTGCGATCAACTATTTTAAAATTAGATCTATCTAGGCCTACAATAGGGTTAATTGGACCTTCCTTTGTTTGGTTCTTTTACAGGTGGGCTTTTCCCTCGAGGTTGTTAATTGGATTATGGGTTGTATATAGTCGGCTTCCTTTGCGGTCCAAATCAATGGAGCCCCATCAATTTTTTTCAAACAAGAGGGCTCAGCTAGGACTGCCCATTATCCCTGCTATTATTCTTAATTATTGCAAAAGCCTTTAGTAGGCTTATCAGTGAGGGGGTTCACTGAGCTCAAATCTCATGGACATATTCATGGGATAAAAGTGTATGAAGGGGTGGCGATTACCCACTTGTTATTTGTTGATGATGTTTTCCCCTACATATTTGGGGATAAAAGGGATGGCACTTCTCTCAAAGGTGCCCTAGAGCATTTTTGCAAGGCAACAATATGGAGATAAATGCAAACAAGTCTTACATTATTCACAACACTTTTTCAGTGAACTCCCTCTCCCTAGTCATGGAAATTTTCCCCTTTCCTGTCAAAAATTTGGAGGATGGTTTAAATATTTGGACTTCTATATCAAGCCAAACAAGTATCAAAATGCACATTGGATGTGTGTAGTAACCAGAATTCTATTTACAGCAACCAGAAATAACCATGAATTTAATTAAAGACAGTAATGCATAAACTGAAATCTGCACCTACCTGAGCTGCTTGCTGACTTCCGATTCCACTGCTGAACTGGTACTCCTTTGATTCAATTTCGAGATGGCCAATACCACCCGACCTGACAGAGCAACCTGGTTGCCCGATCCAGAGAAGCTCTCCACAGAGGCTCTCTGTCCCTCCGTGCCCAGAACTCAGATCACTCAAGGCTTTTCTGCTGTAAACTCTTCTCCAGGTGTCCTGCTAATGAGTCTTTCCTTCCTTCTCTCCCCCTCCTCCCGGGTCAGCCTTCTGCTATATATTCCCCCTTGCCTGGCGGTGGCCGCCCTCCCACTTGCAGCCACCGCCTCTCAGCATTGAAGCCTCTGCGATATTTCTTGTCATTAATTTCCAGTAGGTAGGTAGTCTTTATGAGTTTTAGATATTTATATAAGATCGATACCCAGTCTTTATGCTAATTAATATAGTTTATAAATATTTTGAATGATCACTTTATTAAATATATGTTATAATATTTAATGTTATGTATTTACTTATAACATTTCAATCATATAGTTTATAAAGTTTAGTGATCTGCTTTATAATTTCATATTATAAAGTCTAATTATATGCTTTATAAAATTTAATATATATAAATATTATAAAGTTTTTTAAAGTTCAAGATTTTTATTAATGGGCTGTTACAATGTGTATGGCCTGAAAAGTTGAAGCTCGGATTTCAATTTGGTCAAATCACATTCTCTTAAGAGGAGGTAGGCTCATGTTAGTAAAATCAATTTTGGAAAACATCCTATCTACTGGAATTCAATATCAGTTGTACCAAAAGGTGTCTTAAATATGATCAAGAAGGCCAGCGTCCATTTTCTCTAGTCTGATGCCAATCGCCTCAAAGGTATCCCCTTGTCTAATGGTCTAGGCTAGCAGCGTCAAAGGAGGTCGGAGGATGGGGCATAAATGATTCTACTCCGTTGGCTCAAGTTCTAGCCATCAAGGGAATTCTCTATGGTACAAGGTGTTTCAAGAAAAATATTTTCTTAGAATAGATGGTTGATTGGTTTAGAGTCCCAAGTAAATCTTCAAATAGATTGATTGTTTGGAAAGCTTTGCTTCAGGATTTTCCCTTGGTAGGTAAATGTGCCACTTGGCATGTGGGCGATGGGCAACTAATCTGCTTTGGCCTTGACCCTTGGTTTAGTGCAAGGAATGATTACAAGTAGTCAACTCCTTTATTGGATGAACTTAACCATTCCAATATCCACTATTTGGTGGACGTCAAGGCCCAGGAGCCTTGACTCAAAGAACGTCTTAGATGGAAATTTGCTACAAATTTAGGATTGTTGGGAGCCTTTGTTTCATAATGGGATAGATACATGGACCTGCTCTTGGAGAACTTTGTCCCCTTAAAAGACTTTATGCCTGATTCAATATGTTGGTCCAAGAATGTCCATACTGGTTCTTTCACAATGACACTCAGATATACAGCGTGGTTTGAAGATCATTTATTTGAAGTGTTGGATGGTGGAAGGTGTATGGGGAATATGCACTCCCTCTAAAAGCAAAGATGATTGCGTGGATGACCCCCCTCTAATAAATTGCTTACTTGCAACAAGCTACAAAAGTGGGGATAGCAGGGGCCAAATCAATGTCCTATATGCAAATCCCATGATGAATCTCACTATCACCTTTTCTCAGTGTTTTGAACACATCACATATTGTCATATCCTCCATGAACTCAATTCAGAAGCCAATAGTTAGTCTAAAGAAGCTCTCACCTTGCCCACGTGGAGAAGAAAACGAGACTATGGTGACAAATGTCTCTTTCTATTTTGTTTCTTATCATGAGTATTACGATGCGGAAACAATCTTTACTCTTTCCATATTTTTGTAGATGTACGCTGAAATTGGTCTCTGGATGGCATCAGTGTGATCCAAAAGGTTTAAATCGTTGATCTTCGCACAAGGAGTGCTTCAGTGCTTCAATAGCACACTCTATCATCAACCATTATACAACCCATGGTCTGAAGTAAACTATATATTAAGATGTGGGATGTTTCCCAATATTTATAGGTTGGTTTTGTATACATAAACTAATATTGTGTACACCAGATCCATGAAATCAAATCACTTGAAAGTAGTGGTCCAAATGTATGGTTACACCTAAATGATCTTGTGACCCATACACCTATGAATATACCAAAGCCCATGTTTCTCCTTTTTTTCAAACACTTACCACATTACGGTTCTCAAACACTTACCACATTACGGTTCTTGCTACAACTTGGAGCAATTGCTACCCAACACCAAATCATAATGAACTTGCTCCTCCCCAGCATGGGCTTCACCAATTTTAGCTCGTGCTTAAGATGCCTTCGTTGCCATGTTCTCTAATATATATAACCAAAAGCATCAATTTTAGCTCGTGCTTAAGATGCCTTCGTTGCCATGTTCTCTAATATATATAACCAAAAGTTGTCTTCTTGAGCTTTGCGACAAAAATAGTGACAAATTATAAGTGCATTGAGTTATTTCCCTTTGAGGTAATAATAAATTAAAATTAAAAACGGTCACAACCAACTATATATTAAGAAATTATGAAAATCAACAATTATAGATTTTGCTATTTCAAATATTAATTTATCTAAGTAAAGAAGACATCCCTGCAAAACTTGCTATCTTTGTGAGTAGTGAAAACATCTCTTTCCAAAATTGCTATCTTTCTAAGCAATGAAGACATCTCTTTCCAAAACTTGCTATCTTTCTACTGAAGACACCTCTTTCCAAAACTTGCTATCTTTCTACTGAAGACATCTCTTTCCAAAACTTGCATCAGTGTTTTGTAAATGGATTATCATATCAACCCTCCACTTTTCAATCTAACATTTAGAATCAGGAAATGTGAGATGTTTGGCATTAAATATCTTTACAAAACTACTAATGTGGTAAATATAACATTTATTTTACAAATATTGTTATTAAAACATAAATATCCTAAATGCAATATTACTTGCAAGTCTTTGAGATGATTATAGATGCAATTGAGAATACTACTTATAAAATTTAAGGACGTGATATAATACCTCTATTCAAAACAAAGACATGATATAAAAATAAAAATAAAAAAATGGGCAGAAATCAAAATCACAAGACAACCTAACAACGAAGAATCGACAAGGCAAACCTAACAATGAAGAACCGGTAAGGCAAAAAGCTGAGACCTACAACAAAAGTTTCTTGTACACTCCCAAACACTGCATAAAAATACAGTTCACATTGCAGATTGATATGCAAAGGCGTCGAGGTATTGGTTGTGTTTGGAAAAGTCCTCGGATTATTGTGAAATAGGACCAGATACTTTGGCTTATATTGTGAAATGGGACAAGATACTTTGGCTTGAAGAAACATCTTAATAGGTTAAAATGCTCAATAACATTCAGAGTGCATTTTAATGTGAAATTACATCAAAGAATTATTATAAACAATAGTTTTTTATGCACTATGTAAATAGTGTTTCAGAAATTTTAAATAATTGCTCAGAACACATTATAATTTGGAAATACATGCGAATGATTATATAATAATACACTGCGCACAAAGAGAAAACCCGAGTTTTCACTGATCAAACATACATTGATTATAGATGGTTTTCCAGATTACCTACTAATGAGAGACAAAATCAATCAAACAAAATTATTGCATTACTCGCTGGCATTCTAATTGGCAAACTTCAAATCATATAATAAGTACTATAGCTCACTCTTTAGCTATGAACAACGTTATCAAACAATATTATATTTTCCCGGATTGAAATAACAATATTATATAATAGATATACCTCTGAAAAGTCCATCTCAGCCTTAACATACATAAAAAACAAACCAGGCACAGAAAACACCCATACACTATAATTTAATAGTGATTTAAAAACATAGCCTATTACACCCCTACACTATAATTTGATAGTGATCTATAAACATAGCCAATTACAACCCTGATGTCTGCGAAAAGTCCAACTCAGCCTTAATAATGCATTAAAACAATCCAGGGACAGAAAACACCCCTACACTAATTTAATAGTGATTTCCAAATATAGCCAATTACAACCCTAATGTCTTTCTGTTAAAAAAAAATCACTGGGATTTGGGTTTATCTGTTGCTTGTCGAGTAAATTATTCCTAATACATCACACCAGAAACACTGAAAGGAAATAGCTTTTTCTTTAGTATCTAAGTCGCATAACTACAACAATTGAAACTAACGACATGTTTCACAGAACATGACTAGGACTGACAACCAACCACTCTGAAAGGTTATTTAACATCTATGCCTTGAAAAATAAAATCCACAATAAGGTGAGCCCGATACTCGTTTAACAAGTGCCACACAACAAATATCTCAAGATGCAAAATGTTCACCCATTTAACAAGTTGAAAATTAATCAGATAGATAAATTTCTGTTTTCAGAAAATCCAAGAGCAACCAAACTAAAGATACAGGAATTCAGTGACGGACTGGTTTAGATACGATACCAACCCAGTATAAAAAAAGAATATTTTTTAAACAAACTATCAGAGAAGCAAAACAATCATCAATAGCCACTTCTTATATGAAGTATTAGTTGGGCAAAGGTTAGCACGCACTTTGAAACGAATAAAATATAGGTTTCAAAATAGTAAGTTAATTGACGATATAGTTGTAAACGCTAAATCAGGCATACAGAAAACTCAGTCATACGCATTTCTCTCACGTTGTTGTATAAGAACCACTTTGGCTGGGAAAATCGGAAGATGTGCCAAACCTGACTAGAAATCTCAAACAGGAAAATATGCACGCAATGTGCAAATAAATGGACGAGCCGCTCAAGCTTTTGTATACAAGAAGCTCCGTGAGCAACTACTAATCTGCATGCCTGAGAGAACAAACCATGCCAACCTACTGGTTGTTATACTAACATTCCATTTGTTTTATGAGAGCATGGAATGAGAAGACTAGGGAATCCCCCATGATTTTACAGCACTAGCTCCCATTTAAGTATACTATTTAACAAAATATGATTCTATAATACAAGCACATGTGAAGCAGCCCTCCGCCCACCTGCACCCCAAACCTACAATAACAAAGAGTTTATTTATTTCATATAATTCAAGAAACCAAAACAGACTAAATTATATTCTGATAGAAAAAGCTCACAGAGAAAAACAGGTTCCCAGTTCTTAGTGATAGAAATCGTAAGTTTAATTTGCAAAAAAATCACTACATCCATGCATAAGGAATCCGTTCCATAAAGTATGAACAACAACTGCAACCGTGTAATTTCCAAGTGAATAATCGTACAATCGCAGATTATTTCTCTGCCCTCATAAACCAGGAGAATCTTCACGTATGAGTGAATTAATGGATGTCCAGAGTTTTTAACCAAACATCCAATAAACCACGCAGTTCCATGAACATATTACTATGTACCAAATCTCCGTGTATTTTGCATGATTATGCAAGAGGAAGATAATGTGTTCTCTGCCTAACGCGCCTTCCATTGACATCAGACCCGTCAGCTATTTGCACCCAGCCATTGTTTCTTTTTCTGCTAGCTGTTTTACATTCATCCTCAACTCCTGCAACGGTTCCTAAAAGCTCAGTGACAAGAGAACCACAACTCTCTTGCAGGTATTCAAATCCCTCCGTTTGCATTACAGCTGTTGAATACAGACAGGACACAAGCATCAAAACAAATTTCAAGTTTTACACCATGGATGTGTTCTAAAAAGACAAAATTGCTACCTATCATTTGGATTCCAATTACTTGCCTCCTAGATTTTGTGGGGCTGCAGCAAACTTCAGGCAAACAGATTTCAGTTGAGAAGAATGATGCTGCTCTGCAAGAGCTAAAGTGGTTGCAACTGTCTCAACAGATACTTCTTCACATAACTTGGCTTCACATAGTAACCGGAGCCTATCCAACCCATAGCGGTCTGCAGCTGCTAGCAGGTGTTGGGCCATCAATGTTGAAGCAGATGTTGACACAGTGCCCATAAGTTCATGTGTGTCTGGAAGTTCATCTAGATAGATAAATTGAAGCATTGCCTACAGTCAACAATGGCAACATCAACGTTAGTTTTCTGCAAAATGAGTTCCTGGTGAAAATAATTCTATAAAAACTGGCATGAGGGTAAGAGAGAATATGACCTTAAACACTGGTGCTTCCATATCTTCAATTTTTATGTTTTCTGTGGTGCGATCTCTCATCGGTCCATAAAGCTGAGCCTTAAAGACAGGTGAACGGGTTGCAAGCACCAACTTGTGTGCCCGGAATATCTCCCCGTCAACTTCAAAACTGACATCAGCACCCTCACCACTCTCCAGTAATGCTCCGAAACTTTGACCCAGATCTGAGCTTGGTAATGGAATGGCATACTGCTTTGGTCCTTTGGTATGGCTTACCACTACCCCTACAGTACAGAATATATCAAGGCTGTCATCCTTGAGGTAATCTGATGTTTCAAGAGCTGCCCTTCTGAAAAAGCGTTTGTAACCCCTGTGTAATTTCCAAAAGTAGTCAAATTATAAGCATTGCCAACTGATAAAACACTCCTACTTCCTCAATTTGTCCATTACATTAACTATTCACAAAATCTGTTCTCGTACAATAGATGAAATGCAACAAAATCAAATGCAGATTCTTCTGGTGAAATCTGAAATAATTTCCATTAGGTTTCATGCACTTCAAAAACTAACCTTGCATGAACACAAGTGCAAGCAATAACATAACCCCAAGCTTTTAGCTTTTGCTAGCCAGTAACCATGGTTAAATAAAAGGGCAACCTCCAAATAAAGGCCAGCAGACAAGTTCTCCTGAGTAAGAATAGAGATGGACTCCTCACGAAAATAAACTAAATTATGATGCCGCTGACAAAGGCAGTCCAGGATGTGTTGAGGTGGAAGAGCTTAACAGAATCATAGGGGGAAATCCTAGCCTCGTGCCTCTTGACTCAGTCATGACTGAAATCTTTGGCACCTCTCTCTGCATGTGAACTTTCCTTAGTTTTTGTCATTATGGATATGGGCACTATCAAAGACGAAATGCTTGGAGTGGCTCTAGTATTTTGGCTTAGAAAGAGAAAGTTTATGGCACAAGGATCCAACAAGGTTTAACTCAAGGCAATCGCAAACTCCAAGAGCTTACGCAATATTCTGTCATGCTTTTCATTCTTTAAGACCCAACACAAGTTAGAGAGGTCAAGACAATTCTCTGCGGAGTCAGATAAAATGTGGGAAGATCATTGGTGACAAGTGACTCTTGTAAATCCATTCAAATAACCCCATAAGAATGGGCTTTGTCCATTCTGTATTTTTCAGCATAAATGGATCATGAATGACTGTTGCTTTAATAGATTCATTTAATCATGTTAATTAATTAATTGGGGTTTTAGTGTACCACCGTTCTCTTCATTTTTATTAGATTTTACCTTCGTTCCTCCTGAAGGTGGTTCTCCACAGTGATGGCACATTTAAGTGGGAACAGCACGTCAGAAAGTTGGAGCAGCAACATTGGAACAATGAAGCCACACAACAGTTTTCTAGCAGCCAGTGAGGATGCATGCAAACTCAAGAATGCACGCACTGACCTTTAGTTATTTCCATACTTTACTGCTGTCCAGAATTAATAATCTCCAGATTAGGATGAACTTCAGTTTGACTTTATCATAGTTAGCAATTTCCAGGATTAGATACGGGAGGCACTGATCCAAAGAGGAGGTTGAGGAGCACTGCACGAGGCTACCCACTCTAGTTATGGCACAACTATCTAGAGGTCCCAGAACATGCACTACATGCAGGCTGGGTGCTTCCACCTAGGTGCCTGTTACCCCCACATGTAGGGATAATTAGAAGAGACTTTTCTCTATTAATTCACATCAGAGACAGTGACCCCAAAGATGACATTCAGGGTCCTCCACAAACAGTTGCCCACATATGCCTTCCGCATTATGCTCAGCTCACTCATTTGATGATTATGGTGCTTGACACAAATGAGGTACATCTGTTCATTGCTTCAAATTAAGTGATAATGCATAACCTGTTTGGCATGAAACTAGTGACAATGGGTTGAAGTAGATAATGAA
Organism: Pinus taeda; assembly: GCA_000404065.3. Lineage (NCBI taxonomy): Eukaryota > Viridiplantae > Streptophyta > Pinopsida > Pinales > Pinaceae > Pinus > Pinus taeda. Next base: position 168,917 of record APFE030461022.1, on the reverse strand, counting down.
TCATGATGCTTTGAATTTTTTTCCTTGTTTCACCTTGGTAGTCATCATTATCTCTTGGATAGAGTTGTATTACTGGGGACTTTGATTGGGGTAATGTGTCCATGTCCCAATCCATACATACCATGCTCCATCTTTGCCATTTCCATTGTTCTGTCTTTTGGGTCAGTTGTCATATGTCTCACACAGATTCACGCTTCAGAATCCCATGAGGAGGAGCTGGGATGCTTGAGGTTTATGCAACTTTAACAAAACTGAAAGAGAAAAACAAGCATTAAAAGGAAAGCCAATTCAAGAACCAAGGATAATAAAGCATGAGTGATTCCCCCTTGCTACGAGGCCATCGCCCAAAGTCCAATTCAATGGATGCATATCTAAAAATAACTTAGCAAATGAAATCAAAAGCAGAAAACAGTTAAATGAATAAAGATAAGGCAACTCAAATGCCTAAGTGTGCTCTCTCATACAAAGGAGCTCGTGAGGATGAATGTCATACATAACCTTGCATGACTGTGCCACCACCTATGAAATAAACCCCAAACCATCCCATATGTCATTACAATTTGAAAGAGCAAAACACATGCATTAAAGAGAAAGCGGAGTCAAGAACCAAAGAGGATAAAGCACGAGCAATTCCCCCTTACTACGAGGCTACTGCCCAAGTCTTATGCAATGGATGCATATTTAAAAAGGACTTAGCAAATGAAATGAAAAGCAAAAAACAGTTAAATGAATAAAGGTAAGGCAAAATGGGATTGGAAAGACAATGTCAAGGAAAGGGAAACTCAAATGCCAACTGCTCTCTAAAATACAAAGTAGCTGATGAGGATGAATATCATACATAACCTTACATGACTGTGCCACCACCTACAAAGTAAACCCCATACCATCCTATGGGTTAACAATGATCTCCCCATACTTAAACTCAGTAAATTATACAAACATATGAGCTAGTGTGAACTTTGAAGATGCTACTTAATGTGATCTATCTAATGGTTTTTACATTTGACGTGCCTCACTTTATATGTTGCATTGACTTGTCTATATGCCCTGAATTGATGGTCACATTGGGCACTTGGAGCCCCTCCTTAGACGATGCACTTCAGATTGACATGACATGGAAATGAGCTTTGAGTTCTTTGGAAGGGGACGTTGAGGGGCTAGTTAAAGGTTGTGATCCAGGATTAAGATGGAACTATGCCAGAGATAAAACTTGCTAACGGGCACACATCGCACGAATTATCCTTTCCATTTTCCTATTTCTATAGAGTTGGAGTTTGTATTTGTAGAGTTTTTTCCTCTTTTGTCAGTTTTTCCCCATGCTCTAAAAAGGAGGCTCTTGACATGCTCACTCATTTTGCTTCCCTCTCAAGGGTCTGTCACATTTTTCAATATTTTGAAGGAGTAAAATTTCATGTATGAGTTTCATTCGATTGTTCCATGTGTTATATAATGAGAGCTTTGAATACATCGCAGTTGAGAAAAGCTGAAAATTAAGTGTCAGAATTGGGATGGCTAAAAATAATAATTAAAAATAGACAGAAATAAGAATCGACTTTTATTGCCATCGAGACTGCAGTTAGCAGTCGTATTTGTCTAGTGATAGTCAGTTAAGTTATTGTAGAAGTCAGCCAAATCTTCATGATGATTACTAAAGCCTTTCTGAGCCAAACCAATGCCCATCATAAAAGTAGCATGTTGCGAGATATAATACAAACACAAAATAAATTGCACTATCACTTTGGTGGCTGATCAATTTCCATTATTTCAAGTATATGACTATTATCAAAGTCATTTTGGAAATAAAACAAGTTAAGTTTGCCACTCAATTGTTTGGTACTTCTATGATCATTACATAGTGAAGACTTGAAGCAATTCAGAGATTATTGCAATGTGATTTGTATCCAAGCCTTGACCATTTTCTTCAAGTTTTATTGATTAGAGAGCTAAGCAACAATGTGGATTTTTTTCAATGTCTTTTTTTATTGTTTTTTATTTAACCCCATTTTTTGAAATTTGAAGTTGTTGAAAGATACTTTCCATAGGTTAAGTTGAGTTCTTTGGAAGAGAATATGCTAAGTTCAATCTATATTGAAGACAACATACTAGGTGTTGTGAAAGAAAATCAAGGTGGTTCGATTTGCAAAATTCAAGTGACATATGTTCCAACACTGCATCATTTAATCATAATGCTTTTAGATTTGCCAAAATATCCAATGGAGTATATACTATCTATTAAGAGCATGTCCACAATTTCTATCTTGTATCACAGGTGTTTATAATGGAATATTTGAACATAAAAGAGAAAGTGGGAGATTAACAATCCTGGTTCTTCACAATTCAAAATATAGATTTGAAGATGCATGTTATATCCAGTGAGTGCACAGCTCTCTTGCACATATTGTGGATGTACTGTTCATCCCTTAAATAATAATAAAGAGAGTAAAAAAAATCTACCAGTTATAATTTATTAATGTCCAATGAATAACCAAAAGTAGGTCAATGGGACTGCTCAATACAAATGTGTCATTACAAAGTGGGAGTTCAAAGGCCACTCTTATAGAAAGCAAATACAAAAAAAGCTAATCTATAAAAATCTAAGCTCTATTGTTGCAAACGACAAAGCCAACATGATTCAAGGCTCAAACAGATAGCCAAAAGAAGAAAGCCTCATGAATCCAAGTGCCTATTTCCTGAAGAAGAGGGGATGGTGTCCTCCTAAGGTATCCACTGTCCAATGTGCAACTCCCCTAGCATCCAAGGCCGAAGATAAGAAACTTTAGGCAAGGACTGGCTAGAAACACTAGAGCTGGCTTGGGGAAATGACTATCTAGAGGAGGGGGTTTGCTGATGGGACTAGGAGGTCGATTGCCTCTTAGATTGATGTAAATTGTCCTATGGTCTAAGACAACTCCTCCTCAAGGGTCTTGCTCTGGGTCGAACCAATCTTGGGAATTCGACAAATGTGGGATCCAAGAAAGCATTGCCCTATGCCTATCCCTTGGTGCCCTTGTCTACTAGGAGATGTGATCCTATGAGCCGTGTCATAATGGGGGATTGGCCAAAGGATGTGAGATCTGAGCCGTAGGGCCTCCCCCATGGCCTCATGACTCCAAGGGCTTGTCACCTAAAGGAGATGAGAGATTATACTCTTCTAAGGCATCCAAGGTCCAATGTGCAACTCCGTACCATTTGAGGTCAAAGAGAAGAAACTATAAATCAAGGACTAGCTAGATGCACTAGAGCTAGCTCAAGGAACGAGTTTTTGTATAGAGGAGACAATTTGTTGTTGGTAGGTGGATTGTCTATTAGGTTGGAGTAAAATCTCCTATGATCTAAGATGGCAACACCTCAAGGGTCTCATTGTAGTTGGGGGCCATACCACACCTAGGAGTCTAACAACTCTCAAATTCAAGAAAGAACTGCTCTTTGCTTGTCTCTTGGTGCCTTTGTCCATTGGGAGCACCAAAAGGAGAGATGTCACCCTATAAGTAGTGTCAAGTTGAGGGGGTTGATGAATGATGTGAGATATTAGTTGAAGAGCCTCCCCCATGTATAAAGTTGGGCATCATTGGTTAAACACCCATAGAAGGCATGTTAACATAAAGTGATCCTCCAACTAAATCCCACACATGTAGTAGAGCAAAAAAATTATATCCTCTCATGGAACCTATTGCTCAACTTCCCCTTGACATTGGAGAGCCCACCCAAAGGTGCCTAAGGGGATCCTAAACCCATGCATCCAATGCAGCAATGTATAAGCAGGTTGAATAATGAGGCCATCTTCAAGTTCCATAAGTGCTCCAAACAAAAGGCCATCCTTAGCTTCAACCCCCAAAAAAGGGTGTTATGCATGACCTAGATATATTACTTATATATATCCTCCTTGATATCATTCATCCCCTGCTTATTAGACAAGAAACAACCAAAAGCATCTACAAACTACTTCAATGAGGGAGGTTGATCCATCAATATATCAACAAAATGTAAGAAATATGATGCCCTTGAGAACCAACAAGTTCTGCCCAAGGAGGTACAAACCAAGTATCTAAAAGTAATAAGCAAGGATATCCATCCTTGTTAGCTACTTAGTTGAAAAAACTCCAAAAACAATGCAATAACTATGCTAGGTAGAAAATTGATGCAAAATAGAATCTTATATAGTTTGTCATCTCCTTTGGTATTATCTAGGTGGAAAAATTGGAGTTATTGGCTTGTAGGGCCCGTTTTAGGAGCAGATCCCGCTTTGGTGATTTGGGGTCAAGAAACTTCGAGAGCCTATTTGAGGCCTTAAACCACTGAATTTTAAGGTCAAAACCTTGTATTTAATGTTACCAACATCTCAAAGTTGTTCTACACATTAAGAAATTTCCAACGACACAAAGATCACTTCAATCAAAGTTGACACTTCTCACAAGTAAGACGCTGAACAAATATCAGGGATACTTGACCATCATGAGCACAATGATCCAAAATGAGCCTTTGTCATTCACAGATGCCGTCAAGCATCAAGTATGGAAGGATGCTATGACCGAGGAATATGAGTCCATTATGAAAAACGATATTTGGGATGTGGTCCCCAGACCCCAAGACAAAGCAGTTGTCACTTCAAAATGGCTTTACAAGAAAACGCATGCAGTGGATGGAAATGCGGAAAAGTATAAGGCTCGTTTTGTCGCTTGTGGCTTCTCCCAAAAGGAAGGTATAGACTATGACAAGATATTTGCACCTGTTGCCCGATATACCACCATCCGCTCGATCATAGCCCTTGCTGCTTCGCAAGGATGGAACCTACATCAGATGGATGTCAAGACTACATTCTTACATGGTTCGATCAAAGAGGAGGTCTATGTAGAACAACCCGAAGGATTTGAGATTTATGATCGAGAATCTCATGTGTGCGGGTTGAAGAAGGCCCTCTATGGGCTAAAGCAAGCACCCCGAGCATGGTATGAGAGGATCAATAGCTACTTGATGAAGCTGGGATTCACTAGAAGTGAAGTCGACCCTAACCTTTACTTTAAGATTATAGTTGACAAGCCTCTCATACTGGTGCTATATGTTGACGACCTCTTTCTAACAGGTGCAGACCCTCTCATTCACGAATGTAAGACGGAGTTGGCTTCTGAGTTCGAGATGAAATACCTAGGACTGATGCACTATTTCCTAGGACTGGAAATTTGGCAAAAACCGGGGGAGATTTTCGTATCTCAAGGAAAATATGTGATAAAGATATTAGAGAGATTTGGCATGGTGGATTGCAAGCCCGTAACTACCCCGATGGAGCTTGACTTCAAGAAGTTAAGCAATAATGTTGCCGGACCTGTTTTACAAAATGCTACCGAGTATCGTCAACTCGTTGGAGCATTAATGTTCTTGGTGCACTCCCGTCCGGATATATGCTTTGCAGTCAACACATTGAGTTAACATATGGTTGAGCCTCACCACTCACATTGGATTGGTGCCAAGAATCTATTGAGATATCTTCGTGGAACAACCACTCATGGGTTGAGATACATTGCCAGAAATGTGAGACTACTTGGGTATACTGATGTTGATTGGGCAGGCAGTGTGGTGGACCGAAAGAGCATTTCTGGGTGTTGTTTCTCTTTGGGATCTGCCTCGATATCCTGGATGAGCAAGAAGCATAAGTCGATGGCTTTGAGCACCGCTGAGGCAGAGTACATTTCTGCTAGCATGACCTCCTGTGATGCAGTTTGGTTGCGAAAGCTCTTTAGTGAGTTGTTTGGATTTACATTGGATACCACTGTGATTCTATTTGACAACCAAAGCGGGATCCGTTTATCAAAGAATCTCATATTTCATGATCGCTCCAAGCATATCGATATCAGGTATCATTATATTCGAGATATGGTGCAACGAGGAGCAATAAGGCTCCAACATATCGGTACAGATGAACAGGTCGCCGACATTTTGACAAAGCCCCTAGGAAAGGTCAAATTCTTGACTTTCCGAGAACGACATGGTGTCATTCAGAGACCCTATGATGTATTGAGCTCTAGGAGCTCCAAGGGGGCGCGAGGTACTTCTTGGAGCGACATGTGACCACAGGGCCCTGGTGGTGCACTATGTACAGGGTAAAGGTTCAACCCTCCCCTGCGACACCCCGTGGCGACTATGGAATAGGATGATTAGTTCTCCCGTGGGCCAGGATGATTCATTCTCCTGTGGGCCAGGATGATTCGTTCTCCGTGGCGACTATGGAGCAGGATGATTAGTTCTCCGTGGCATCCACTGGACAGGATGATTCGTTCTCCTGTGGACAAGATGATTAGTTCTCCTGTCGAGGCATCCTACCCATGTAGTCTAGGACTCATGTAAAGTACCTCTCATCTGATCAATAAGCAAGGAAATGAGGATAGGGACCATAGTTGTAGTATCGATGGACGCATCGTTGTATCTACCGTACTCCCTATGCTAGGATTACCTCCATTGATCTAGGATCAATGATACTAATCTGGGATTAGTGAGAGTGGTTCACACTCTGAGACTGACCTCGGGTTAGTGGAGGATGGTATGATACATCCTCAATCATTTCTTCTTCTTCATAGTTCAAGCAGAGCAGAGTGGGGTCAAGTTGTACAGGACAGTGCATTTGATGGATGGATAGTAGCGACGGTCTGACAGATTACAGATAAAGTTCTCCCTAGTTGAGAGGGAGTGTTAAAATTGGCAACTACGACCAAACTCCATGTGGATCACCTTATTTATGGCTTCTGATATTCTTCCTAGATTCCTCTCATTGGGAGGTGTAGGATTGATATAAAGCTCATACGATTCCGATAAGTATTTATGGAGATATGAATTTATTTTGATTATGGACAAATTGTCAAGGTCCGCCAGCAAACTTATCTAGGCTCAGAAGCCCAACAATCATGTCTATTCAACCTCAAGTTTGCAAATAAATACGAGGAGCATTCTCCTCATTTGGACAATTCAATTCACTCATCTTCTCTCTCTCTCTCCTATGCATAAAAGGAGCCTCTCTCTCTCACACGTGTCGCTGAAAGGAAAACATCCTGGGGCAAAGAAGACGCAGAAAGAAGGACGCTAGGGCAGCAAGTCATCTCTTTAACCAACATTGACTAAGTGTTGACCTTCCAAAAGTGCGGATTGGGTGTGGTTGCCTCTCCTAGGCTGGCCGCAATTTTTGGCATGAAAATCGAGGTGATCTAACCTTTGGTTTGATCGGTATTGACTGCCCTAGTTTAGGGCTGCAGTTGACTTCAGAAATCTGCAAATTGACTGAACTTTTGGGACTGTTCAAGGGTTGTTTCTTCAAGCTATTCGAGGACAAGTTGATGGAAATTGACCAAGTATTTTAGAGGTCAATTTCAACTAGTTAGACCAAGCTTGACTTTGCTGATCTAGGGTTTGCTGCTGCTGATATAAAATTACAGAATTCAGATTTTGTATTATTTCTCTCTGCTGAACTATTGAAGATAAAAAAAGACTTGATCAAAGGGTTTCCCAGCATTGGGGTTTGTCCCTGGCTAGCCGCCACAACTTGTGTCTCTTGTCTTGACTTGTTTTCTGTTGATCATTTAATGTTCTATCTGCACTTTACTTAATGTATATGTGATTGCTAATCTATGGCTAATAAGAAGAAAAATAAGTAAACTGCTCAATGGATAAAACATACCATAATTTAACAAAATCACTAGAACCAAAGGGCATCTATGAAGCATCAAGTGCTAGGGACCAAACCACTTAAGTGTTAGAAACCATGCTCACAACAATATTGAGATGTTGAAGGGAACCCTCCAATGGAATTCAAGTTGGCTAGGACAAGTGTTGCATTGGAGAATTAGGGACCTATAGGGGAGTTGAAAAACTATATCCACACGATCCTCTTAGTATCCAATTAAGTGGTTATCAATATACCCTTCAGAGCGTACCTCCGAGGAGCTCAACCATAAGTTGTAATAGATATATCTTTGGGACCCTTCTTAAACACTTCTTATTTTGCCATATTAACACTACAATAAAGGGATATTGATAATTCATAAAAAAATTAATCTAAAATGAGTAAATGGATTTGTTATTCAATTGTGACAATTGTAATGATTTGTCTAGACATGAAGATAAATTAAGAGGTTTAACATAAATTTAACAAATGCCAAGGATGAGAAATAGCATTACCATGCAATGGTTCTTGTTTGACAGCTCTACCACTCCCCAAATGATCTTATGGTGCCTTAGCCCAATTTCAAAGTAACACCTAGCTATGGAAGTTCCTCTTTATAACTAGCAAACCCACTTCTTAGGAAGCATTCCTCCATACGTTCAATTACATTAGGGGAGCATTCTGACAATGGAATAGGGGGCAACTGAGCTCTAAATCCCTCGTGAAGGTTAAGAAATGAAAGAAAGAAAGAAAATGTCTAATGCTATAGGGGATTTGTAGACATGACATTGATAGGAAGGTTGAAAAGCACCACGTCTAGAAAGTTGGGATTGATATATACAGGCAATCAAAAATGGCGGCCAACGCAACAAGCAAGAAGGTTGAAAATTCTAGTAGGACAAACCCAAAAGGATTTTAGAAGGGAAATATGTTCACAGTAAGTACTAATTTAAAAGAAGAAATTTATTCAACTTTGGGAGGTCTAGGAGAACAATTAATTACATCAAAAATATGGAGAGGTCGAAAACCAATCACGAGCAAAAAGAATGTCTAAGGTGTGTGATACATCAATAGACTACAATTCTTGAAAAACCTACATGGAAAGTTTATGGGTAGAATGTCGTGCCAAAAAGTAGAAACGGGAGAAAATATTCTAAGAAACCCAATTTTGAAGATCCTCCTCCATCAATACCGCAAAGGGGTGAAGACAATTACTTTCGACCTATGGGGGAGTTGAAACAGTAGATCCACAAGATCCTCTTATTATCCAATTAAGTGGTTATCAATATACCCTTCAAAGAGTACCTCCAAAGAGCTCAACCATAAGTTGTAATCGATATATTTTTGGAACCCTTCTTAGGCACTTTTTATTTAGCCATGTTAACACTACAATAAAGGGATATTGATAATTCATACAAATTTTGCTCTCTAAAATGAGTATGGATTTGTTATTCAATTGTGACAATTCTAATGATTTGTCTAGACATGAATATAAATTAATCACTTAAATTATTTATCCAAAAAGGGTGACATGCACCTAGATTCTCATGGATAAAATTTAAGCAATCAATAGGCATAACATTATGCAAATGTGCTTAATTAAAAGTTGTGTGTTTTATAAGGCTTCAAGGACTTTGAAGTATGATAATATTACTTTTTAAGTTAGTATACTTGCATATTGGACTTTGATCTATTAAATTCAACAACTTTTGACATATGATATGTCTATCATAGGCAATATCATGTTAATAAAGAAGGTTTAACATAAATTTAACAGATGCCAAGGATGAGAAATAGCATTACCATGCAATGGTCCTTGCTTGACATCTACCACTCCCCAAATGATCTTATGGTGCCTTAGCCTAATTGTAAAATAACACCTAGCTATGGAATCCGTAACTTCCTCTTTATAACTAACAAACCCACTTCTTAGGAAGCATTCCTCCATACGCTCAATGGGATTAGGGGAGCATTTTGACCATGGACTAGAGGGTATCTGAGGTCTAAAGCCCTCGTGAAGGTTAAGAAATGAAAGAGAGAAAAGATAAGACCTAATGCTATAGAGGATTTGTAGACATGAAATTGATAAGAAGGTTAAAAAGCACCAAGTCTAGAGAGTTGGGATTGGTATATACGGGCAATCAAAAATGACGGCCAGCGCAACAAGAAGGTTGAAAATTCTATTTGGACAAACCCAAAAGGATTTTAGAAGCGCAAATATTTTCACGGTAACTACTAAATTAAAAGAAGAAATTTATTCAACTTTGGGAGGTCTAGGAGAACAATTAATTGCATCAAATATGGAGAGGTCCGAAACCAATCAGGAGTAAAAAGAAATCCTAAGGTGTGTGATAAAGAAATCCTAAGGTGTCTGATACATCAATAGACTACAATCCTTGTAAAAACCTACATGGAAATTTTATGAGAAGAATGTTATGCCAAAAAGCAGAAAAGGAAGAAATATTCCAAGAGACCGAATTTTGAACACACCTCCCCTCCATCAACACCGCAGAGGAGAGAAGACAACTCCAAGGAAGGCCTTGCACAGCGAGACCAAAACGAGTGAAAAATGACTTGTATAAAGTATTAGGTTTCTAGCATCACAAAATATTTGTAAAGTCAAGTCATCAATCTTTAGTAGCAGTAATTTGAAAATTTCAGAAGTCTGAAATTTAGTTTACAAACTATGGAAAAACAGCGCCGGCTTTCTGCAACAGTAATTCTTTTAATTTTTGTTCTTTAGTAGCAGTAATTTCACAAGCCTGAAATTTAGTTTACAAACTATGGAAAAACAGTGCCAGCTTTCTGCAACAGGAATTCTTTTAAATTTGATTACTCTGGCCTTGTAATGTTGTGTATTCTTAATAGAAACTTCTTTATTAGCAAAAATAGTTAACGGGGACAACCATAAGAGCTATGTATTATAGCAACTAATATTTGAAAAGCCTTTCATCATAACAATAATTTCAGATATCAATTACCCCCTGTCAAGAGCATTCCAATGTTTTTCTAGTCAATATCTGAACTCAATAATACAGTGTAAAAGGTTACTTTTAACATGACAATTTACCCCATTCCCTAGATTTCGGTTGTGTTTTACACTGTTCACAATTGAGAATAATGATTTGCAGCTATAAAATTTCATGTGAATTAAGGTACTATTTAAAACTAATCCTTGACGATTCTGCTTTGGTTTAATATAATAGCTAGTTTATAAGATACAGCGTATTGCACCTTTCCACAACTCAATGGCATCTTAATATTGTAACATTAATTGGTCTAATGCTTCTGAGTATGCATAAAGGTTACATGAAGTTAACTGACACCACATTTCTAAACACCTCCATATTAGTCATGAAAGAATTTAGATTCCTTAGATGAGATGGCTGCATGCAAGGAACACTGGTTGATCTTTGTACCTTAATACATCCAAAATCATTATATTGTTTTGATAAATGCATCATCATATTTCATTATAATAAATTGTGTGCAAGTATCATCATTATCATGTTTTGATGACAATATTTCATTATAATAAACTTTGTGTGCAAGCAGCATGATAATACGAAGTTGGTTTGACACTATCAACCTGAAGTTCATGTGGCATACCCAACTCTCTCTTTGAACTCAGAGTTAAGGAAGTGGGGCACCTCAACCTAAAGCTCTCAACCAATTTTGCTCGACCACAGATGAACAGGATGTCAATTGATCATAGACATGACAGACTTATACAAATCATGCATTTAAATAGAAGATGCACTCACTTCTGACAGATGCGACACTAAGCAATTAGGTTAGCAAAAACTCGAAATGGATAAACTTGCAATAAATTGAATACTCATAAATACACCCATTTCAACTTTGTTAGTATTTCAGCTAAAAGAGATGATCAAACACAAAAGATATTTGGCACATGCTATATATGTAAGAAAACTTTGTACATGGTGTTTGGCTGGCAGAGCAATGGGAATGACGATGATGCTACAGAAGCCAAAAAATCTCAGGCTTTTCTAAATTGTCATGTATGCATCATGTATTATGCAATTTGTCATTTTAAAGTGTATTATGCATTTTGTCATTTTGAAGTGTATTATGCATTTTGTCATTATGAAGTTGTTTTCATTTTTCTTTACAAGCTTTCCTTCTTTCCATTGTGGAGGTGGAGAGGGCTGCAAACTATCCCTTGCTACAGTATGTGACAACAGTTAATACTGATGGTTACAGGAGATTGTTATGAAATATTTCCGACCATCGTTTTCGAACTTAGTACACCAGGGTAATTCGTCATCTTTTGGGAAAACCTAGGCATGCAGTATGTAACACGTATTTATCATTAGTACTCACTATACGTCAAGTATGATGTGTCATCTATCCTGTTTAATTTTTTAAATTCCTATTTCCAAATTTTATAGCTAGTTTCTAAATTTAGTCCAAACCTCTAGCATTACTCGAAACCTGTAGTTGTACCCTCGTTCGGGAAAATTGTGTGACAAAGAATATTATGCTACATGAACTTACGCACTGCATACAGAGGCGGAAATCGAATTTTGGTTTAAAATCATACATTACTTCTTTGTTGCTTGTTTGTCAACACCTAAAAATGAGTCACGTGTCATTACCAAACAAATACATGGCTTCAGGTTATAGTTGAAGCACAAGCCTTAATTCTTGGTTACCTCAATATGGTTGAGTAATTATCGAGAAAGTGTTAGCCTATATAACCTATACATGCCTTCGGGCTAAAATTTGAACAACTGATGAAGCGATGATCAAAATAACGCTATAGACAGCCCACGTTGTCATTTATTATCGTCTTGTTTTCGACATTTAATGACTCCTCAAAGGAAATGCATGAGAGTAAGGACTAAATACTTGCGACCAGCGTAACCTGTAGGTATTTACATAAGCTGTGTGTGTTCAATTGTTCAAGAGATGGTCATTGCCTACATATATTACATATCCTACACATCATGGACATACTAATCTGCCAGAGGAGTCGATTCCAAATTGAACTGACAACCAAAATTTTAAACAAAAGGATAACAATAAAGATATCATTCTTTAAAAAAGATCCAAAACACTCGAGACCAAAAATAGAATAAGAGAGAATTCAAAACTTACCACATACTCCCTCGGTATTTCAAGGTGTAAGGACCACTCTCAAGCGCCCGGTCGAAATGGCTATGAACCTTGTCTTTACCCTTCCCGCTCTGGTCCCGGAGAGTCAACTCAAACAATGCCCTGACATCGGTGCCATCACTGGCCAAAGCAATGAAAATTGAAACGTACAAGGAATTGTCCTCTGCATTCTTCCCATCGGGATAAAAATATATCGCCCACTGATAACCTCCTACTGTAAACGTGTCGCTCGTTATGTACTTCCCTACCCCCATGCCCTTGGCAAGAGAATAGCCATTAATCACAAAATGGTGGGAACCATTTGTGGTTTCCGTTATAGATTTCGAACCAGAAACAGGGTTCGAAGACGGATGTCTCGAATCCCCAGCAGGTCCATCAAAAGCCGCATGCAATCTCGCCATTTGATTTTAAGCAACAATCTCTACGAAAATATCTAAACCTTTCCCTTTCATATGCTTTTTTGCCCGTTCCATAACCCTAGAAACCCTAGAATCCCTCGAATTCAACCATTTCTAACAGGAAAGGTACCAGGAGACACAGGACCCAGCGGCCAGAAGGATTATGAGGCTGATTTCTGAGGAAAATGGCTCGTGTCCGTGCTAGGTGTACGAATTTGACCTGGAAAAAAAGGGCTTCACAACGGACGTGGGTTCAAATCCTGTATGCTATTGTCCCGTTCTACCAAACGTCCGAAACAAAACATTTCATTCATTTTTCATTCCTGTCGCGTTTCTTATAGAGATGTTGGCATGTATGTATGTCAATGTGCATGTCGGTAGGTACCATGGCCATCCACGCACATATGGTCTTTCAGTGGGAGTGGTATTGCATTATCAATAAATTATAATAATTAATCCAGACTTTACCCCGCTTTCCATTTCACTTCCAGGTTAGGGTTTCCACAATTCGACCCTCTTAAATTTTTCCGTGGAAATTCGCCCCATCGCTTCATCGATAGATTATTGAACTTCTGTGTTTACAACGAATATTGCATTTGTCATGACGACACGTATCTTCCAAAATTTATAAATCTATTAATATTTTCAAAGTATTAAAAATATGAAATTTTATTATTTTATTTCTTAATTTTATGGAGTTAATTTTGAAACCAGTGCATTGGTTTATAAAACAAAGATATTTTAACTTAATATAACCATTTTTTTTATTAAATAATGCTATGAATTTTTATTATTTAATTAATTAAGAAATATTTAAAATCTTATAAAAGGGAAAAGGGGCATCATGAGGAGGGGAGGGGTCTTGGAGGGGTCTTGTTTAGTTTAGAAGGAAATCTTGTTAAACAGTATACATAGGGATTGGGATAAATGACAAATAATGTAGAGATGTATGGATTGTTGCAAGGTTTGAAATTGGTCAAAACCATACAAGTAACAAATGTTAGCATCTTGGGAGATTTGCTTATCGTCATTCAACATTTATACAAATGAATGTATGGATTGTTGCAAGGTTTGATATTGGTCAAAACCATACAAGTGACAAATATTAGCATCTTGGGGGATTCGCTTATCATTATTCAACATTTATACAAATGAATGTCACCTAGGGACAAGCATTTGAAGAATCTTCTGAAGAGAATAAAGGGGCTTATGGTAGATATCCTATAAAAGAAGTCGAAATAAAGAAGTTGGTAGGTATGAAAACCAAGCTTGTCAACTTCAGGCAGGGCAATTAGAAATAAATAGTGATTCATGGTGGTAGAACCTACCGTAATCTCAAAGACATAAACATTGTTTTATGAAAGGATCCATGACCTATGTCAATCTATTAAAAATTTACTACATGACCCATGATTATAAAACCAGCGTTTGGGGATGGGCTCATTATAAAAAATGAGAATGGGGCCCAACGGATATCGTGGCACCCCAGTTATTTTATCTCTTATAAAGGAAACGGATATGAGATTTTATATTAAAAAGGAAAGTTGAGATCTAGTCCCTTGTGGGTTTGAGATTGAGCAGATAGCTCAATCCAAACCCTCAAGCGAATACTCCATAATACAAAAATTATATTTCCTTTCTAGGTAAAGACTTTCCAAAATACTCCTAAGATCCAACTACATTTACATTTCATTTTTTGTTGCTTATCGATTCAACTTTGACTGACATCTTATTTTCCTCGACAAGATGTTTTTATCCTTTTTTCCAACTTGAATCCATCCTGTATTTTCTGCTAAATCCAAGGAATCGCCCTTATGTGGGTGATCCTTGTTGTCTTTGTCACATTTCCCATTTTCCTGATCACCCTAAAAAAATGCTTTCCCACTCTTGCTTCCTGAGAATTACATAGAGGGTCCAGAATTGGCAAGGGTTTGATGGGCATGGGCCTCCTATGTCTCTGGATTCGATGGATCCTATTTTACATTCATTTCTTCCTAGTTGTCTTTTGCTTCCTTCGATGAATCCTCTTTAACATGCACTTCTTCCTAGTTTTTTGTTTCTTTCTCCTTAACTTGAGTCTCCTCTTCTTTGAATACAGTGTAATGTTCTATCTGGGCACCTTCCCACCATTTGGGCCTCCATCTATTTTTCCGAACTTTATTATTCTATAGTTGCTTGAGGCAATTCTTAATTACATGCCTTGTTTCATAACACACTTGGCTTCAAAATGCAACATTTTCATAGTCAAGCTTCTGAACCCATGCATAATATGGAGTCGTTAGACTTATTTCAGTAGCAAAACCTTTATTAAAATCCATCTCCACACATATTCGAACATAAGTGGTCTTAAGGAAATGCTCAGTTTATGAGCTACTATGGTAAAATTTCCCTATTGAATTACCAATAGAAGTTAATAGAAGAAAATTCCAAATATGTAAGGGAAGGTTCTGAAGCCTTACCCAAATTAGAGTCGAGTAGATTTTTGTCATAACCGAATCAAAAGAAGGAGTCCAAGGTTGCATGAAGAGACCAATACTACCCCAAAACCATGGCCTAGAATCCCAAATAATATTTGTATCCTCAAGATTTTCCAATACAACAAAAAAAAACCCTGAGCCAAAGGGTAAATATTCAACTCGTTAGTCAATAAGGGTTTCCATGAATCGGATATCCACTTTGTAAATTAATCAACCGCGGCTAAAACCCATTAAATCTACAAATCAAACCTAGATTCAAAAAATATTTTGCACAACTTAGAGATTTGTCCTCCAAGGGTACATTAAAAGCAGGAACTTCCTAAACTACTAGAAGAGCAAAATTGGATTTCAACACATCATTATGAGAAACCTTGGCTTCAGTTGCCTAAGAAGAAGAGTCTATCGTACCAGTTGTCATTCCTTCATGAGATGTTGTCTTCTCCACTGAATCACTGGAATTCACCATTATTCGATGGGCTACAAAAGTCTACAAAAAGATCCTCTTAACAAAGGAAGGATCAACCAGTTAGGGAAAAACCCTACCCATTGATAGGTTATGTATAGCCCATTCCATCACTTTCGTAGCACGCCAATTATGTTTAATCCATGTAGAAGGCATAATCTTGCAATCGCTACAAAGAAGGGACACAACTTGATGGTCACGGTACAAATCTGCCACAAGACATCCACATACAACAATGATTGTATATAGGGGAATGGAAATTATGAAAAGTTATGCTGCTGTAATGATGGACACATGTGGGATTTGGTGATAAGTGTATGAATTGTTACTGAAACAACATAGTAAACCAATGTGGCTTACCATTTTAAGAACTCAAATTGAGGATAAAATGCTGAGGGATTCGCAAAAGGATTTGGTAGGTCTCGTGGAGTAAATCATAAACTAGCCTAGTGTGTCATCTTCCTCGGTGGGGATAATTCGATTCCAAGTTAGTTTTTGCCTTTGTTTTGAGTTTTGGATTATTTTCAAGCCTACTAGTGCTCTCTGGATTTGGTGGGTGGGAGAAAAGTATTTGGACTATGGCTAGTTTACAACACGAGGGCGAGTCTCTACAACCTGTGCATGGACTCAACTCTTGACGGGTCAACCTGAATGGAAATTTGTTGAGGAAACAATCATTGTCTTGACATACAGAACTCGTGTTGGTCTTAGAGAACAAAAGCTTTTGGGAAGCATAGAGATTCCTATGGTTGGCTTTGTTTGGTGAAGTTATGTAAAATTGGACATCCTGTTGGTTTGAGGGTTCTCGCTGGATCAAAATTGGGTCTGAGCTCGTTGGTTTTGGCAATGGGTTCACGTATAGGCACTAAAGTACAAGGAGGCTACACAATTGCATTAGAACAAGACAAAAATGGGAGAACGGAGGCAGAGAAACAATATTGTGGCTCTGGGTTGAATGCTTATGAGAATAATACACCAATTTGGGAGAACTATAATTGTGCTCGCGTGAATCCAGGGGAACAATGGTTGAGTGTATATTGAATAGTTGGTTGAGCCAGCTCCTCGAGGTGGGGTAATATGGGAAGCAATTGATAGCAACTAACATTTCTGGAGCAAAAGGATCATGATGTGAAGAGGTAAGGAAGGTGATTTTGGCACCAACAACTGTGACAGGTACACTTGCTGCAAATGCAAGGAGATGGTCACTCAATTAATGGAGAAAATGGATGCCCTTCAACTCTATTTGCTAGTGATAAATATGAAAGTGAAGGAGCAAATGGAGTGTGAATGTGTTGGAGGAGGTCCAAGCTTTGATAGAGAAATCATCTATGCAAATGGATGAGACATAGGCGCTTCATTGGTAGATAGTTGATTTTCAAGGATAGGTTCATATCCTAAATATCAGACTCAGTGAATATAGTACTGAGAATTGGAAGGAAAGGGGAAGATGCCCTAACCTCAACAAGCCACCACAGGAAGAAGCCAACGACCTCAAATGATGTATGCATTGTTGCAAATATTATCTTTTGTTAAGAAGTTATTGTAGGTTGTATTTCTACAAGAATATAATGAATTTTGAAAATATATATAGTCCCTCGAAAATGGTAATAGTCAATATCAAACATAAAGACAAGATAGAGAAAGAACAAAATGCAATACATTTCTTGTATACTTATTTTAACCAACACAAATTTAATAAATATATATACTTCATTTTCCAATAGTTTATGACTGTATAATATATTAAACTGAGTCCAATATAAAATATAATCTAACCCCAAGAAAACCTTGTGATGTTATTTGGCTAAACCCCAAGGGTATGTTTTTATCTTCAACTTAATTGTACAATGTTTGCACTAAAAAGAAGGAGAAACAGATAATGTCAACAGCGAGTGGAAGATAAGAAATAAATTCTTTAGAAATGATGATAAAAATATAATATAAAATAGAATATTATTTAATTTGAATTGAAATTTTAAAAAATTTAATTCTATTTAAATAGTATATTTTATAAAAATTTGGTGTATATTTTAATGTTGTGATTTTTCTAAATATTTGATAAATTTTGGTTTGAGATTGATTTTAGTTGTTCTTTTTTGTATTTAGGTTGAGCCTGAGCTATAGTCATTTTGGACACTCCTTGTGATAGTTTAATTCCCTAAAAATGGCTTTCATCCTCAACCTCTCCCCATGAGGATTAAACTTAAGACCTAGTGAGCACTAAATCTCACTCAAACCAATTAGTCTATACCTCATGGGTTAAGTTGATTATGCATAATTATTTTTTGATTGTCATAGTTATGCACATACTTAGTTGTCACATAAATTTACGTGACAACCTCTCCCCTATATTAGGTTGTAAAACACCTCAACACTCTTCATGTAATCAACTCTTAATAGAGTCCAATTTTTTTTATTAGTGCAATCAATTATTATTTAAAAAACGTTTCCAATCTAT
Organism: Pinus taeda; assembly: GCA_000404065.3. Lineage (NCBI taxonomy): Eukaryota > Viridiplantae > Streptophyta > Pinopsida > Pinales > Pinaceae > Pinus > Pinus taeda. The sequence goes on along the minus strand of APFE030461022.1, from coordinate 150,337 downwards.
TTTTTTCTTTTTAAATAAGTTTTGTTTTGTATTAAATTGATACCACATTACATATTATCAAAATCATTTTGTTGTGGTCTGCCAGATTGGAAACTAAACCAATGGCAAAAGTTAATGTATTTGATCCCAAATGTCCATATATTAAGTAGAGACATACAAAAAAAGTTATTGGGTAAGACTTCATTATGTAATATGTTATGCCACAATACTAGTAAATTCCAAGTGAATTGGAAAAACCATAAGTTTGCTTAAACCATTAGGAGGACGTGGAAATATAATAGTTCCTTGAATTGCTAGATTGACTGGAAGTACAAGATTTGGTTTGTTGCAAGGTTGCTCCTCAATACTAGAAAGTCCTTCATGTTCTTCAAGGCCCAACGAGGTTTCTTGATTTTTGTTTATTATCTCGACAATTCTTAGTCTCCAGTGCTCCCATAAGTGATTGTTCCAATTTTCCAAAAGATGAAGGTAAATATCGTTGCATCCCAAGTTGACCAGAATGTCCACTACCTTATTGCATGTTCTCCTGATGTGAGAGGGAATAATGACTAGAATCATATGGGTTAGATCACTAATATGTGTGATATATTTTTCCAATATCCAGATGTGGAAATGTTTGTCTAGAGAAGCTCTATTGATTAATTCCTTTGCTCTTGAGATGACCAACCAACTCACCCTCAACGATCAGCCAAAAGAAGCCTTGCGATGATGCCCTAACAAAGCCAATTTCTAGAGCTACAAATTCAACTGTATTGTTACTTGAATGTCCCATACTATTTGTGAATAGAAACACACATTGCCCATGTTTGTCGTGGAAGTTTCCACTAAGACTGGCAGAACCTAGATTGCATTTAGATGCCTTGTCAAAATTAAGTTTAAGGAATCCAAGGGGAGAATGGATCCAAGAGGTCAGAGGATTAGAAGATGGGCATCTATAGGTAAAGGATTGATAGAAGGAGACAAAAACAACTAGAGAATATGCAAAATTATGGCATCCAAACCTTTAGCTTCCATGTGTGACAATGACCAAGAGTGGAGTAGTACTATTTCGCAGACACTTTGCAATTCTTTTGCCTATATTACCTCCCATTTTAATGACCAGATGTTAAATATGTGATTGTTCCTCTCCTTTCATATGTTCCATTGAAAAAGCCTTGGAATGAGAGCTAACCTCAATTTATTATAGGATTTTTTGTCATAGAGGATCTCCACCCATCAATCGTTTCTATGACGCCATTCCTATTCCTCACTGACTGTCCAAAAAAGTTCAAGAGTTAAGACTGTCAATTTTTAGAAAAAACGCATGTATTGAGCAAGTGATCCATGTCCTTTGCATCTAATCTAGACAAAAAAATAAGGAAGTTAGCCTTTAAATCCTCTACAAACAATTTTATCTCATGAAAGGGTTCTTTAATTCACTAATAACCAAATAAAATGGGCAACCTTATGCCATTATTTTTTAGCCCAAACTTGTTTATAGATCGGCTAATTAGGAAGATTGGTGTGACCTACAACTAGTTGATATGCCTTTTTTATTGTGAACGTACACTTCTAGTTATAGCCAAATCGAAGTTTGTCATATTCCTCAAAGAGTGGGATCTTTCGTTTGTGACGTTATTCCATTAATGTGTCCAAATTGGCTTGACCAAGTGTTTGAAGCCAAGATTTCGTAATTTTTCCATTATCTTCATGAGGTGCACTCATTTGTCTAGTGTTAATAATCTAATATTGTCAAGAGACCTTTAAATTTCATAAGCTCTTTTATAGTGATAAATTCCACCGTACCGCCAAGCTTTGGATATAGTTGGCACGAGTCCATCCAAAACAAGGCATCCTTTCCCTCTTAGACTTCCTAGAAACAATGTTGTTGCATGATGAATTTGTTAGTGCTAGCCAAATTCCACATTGAAGATCCTTGAACAGGTTTTGGGCTTTCAATTAGTGTTTCCATGATTGATAGAGATTGTATTTCCTTCTTCAAAATTTCCTCCATATCTCTTGGCCTTCTTGGATCCACCTTCACTGTAATATAGCTCCCAAAACATTATTTAGAATTTATTGATCATGAATGCTAATATCTCCCACCATTTTGGGAAGACATCATTTATCCCAAGCTATAAGGGCCCATTTTATTTCTCGCATATCCCCTCACCAGAGAAAGGATTTGTAGACAATATTGATGGATCTAAGAATTCCTTTTGACATCGCCAATAGTGAGAGAAGATACATAGGAAGGGCTTGTAAGACTAATTTTAACAAGACTAATCTGCCAGCAAAATTTAGAGATATGAAGGTCCAACAATCTACTTTTTTGGTTTTTTTATAGACCAATTCCTTCCAGCGAATAATTCTAAGGGAGTTGTCTATCAAAGGTGACCCTAGATATTTAGTAGGGAGAGAATTGTGCTAAAAACCCAGTAATTTGTATAGGTTCCCATGCACTGCTAAGTAATTATTAA
>APFE030461022.1:70409-147868 GCA_000404065.3 Pinus taeda | reverse complement strand
TATCATTAGTACTCACTATACGTCAAGTATGATGTGTCATCTATCCTGTTTAATTTTTTAAATTCCTATTTCCAAATTTTATAGCTAGTTTCTAAATTTAGTCCAAACCTCTAGCATTACTCGAAACCTGTAGTTGTACCCTCGTTCGGGAAAATTGTGTGACAAAGAATATTATGCTACATGAACTTACGCACTGCATACAGAGGCGGAAATCGAATTTTGGTTTAAAATCATACATTACTTCTTTGTTGCTTGTTTGTCAACACCTAAAAATGAGTCACGTGTCATTACCAAACAAATACATGGCTTCAGGTTATAGTTGAAGCACAAGCCTTAATTCTTGGTTACCTCAATATGGTTGAGTAATTATCGAGAAAGTGTTAGCCTATATAACCTATACATGCCTTCGGGCTAAAATTTGAACAACTGATGAAGCGATGATCAAAATAACGCTATAGACAGCCCACGTTGTCATTTATTATCGTCTTGTTTTCGACATTTAATGACTCCTCAAAGGAAATGCATGAGAGTAAGGACTAAATACTTGCGACCAGCGTAACCTGTAGGTATTTACATAAGCTGTGTGTGTTCAATTGTTCAAGAGATGGTCATTGCCTACATATATTACATATCCTACACATCATGGACATACTAATCTGCCAGAGGAGTCGATTCCAAATTGAACTGACAACCAAAATTTTAAACAAAAGGATAACAATAAAGATATCATTCTTTAAAAAAGATCCAAAACACTCGAGACCAAAAATAGAATAAGAGAGAATTCAAAACTTACCACATACTCCCTCGGTATTTCAAGGTGTAAGGACCACTCTCAAGCGCCCGGTCGAAATGGCTATGAACCTTGTCTTTACCCTTCCCGCTCTGGTCCCGGAGAGTCAACTCAAACAATGCCCTGACATCGGTGCCATCACTGGCCAAAGCAATGAAAATTGAAACGTACAAGGAATTGTCCTCTGCATTCTTCCCATCGGGATAAAAATATATCGCCCACTGATAACCTCCTACTGTAAACGTGTCGCTCGTTATGTACTTCCCTACCCCCATGCCCTTGGCAAGAGAATAGCCATTAATCACAAAATGGTGGGAACCATTTGTGGTTTCCGTTATAGATTTCGAACCAGAAACAGGGTTCGAAGACGGATGTCTCGAATCCCCAGCAGGTCCATCAAAAGCCGCATGCAATCTCGCCATTTGATTTTAAGCAACAATCTCTACGAAAATATCTAAACCTTTCCCTTTCATATGCTTTTTTGCCCGTTCCATAACCCTAGAAACCCTAGAATCCCTCGAATTCAACCATTTCTAACAGGAAAGGTACCAGGAGACACAGGACCCAGCGGCCAGAAGGATTATGAGGCTGATTTCTGAGGAAAATGGCTCGTGTCCGTGCTAGGTGTACGAATTTGACCTGGAAAAAAAGGGCTTCACAACGGACGTGGGTTCAAATCCTGTATGCTATTGTCCCGTTCTACCAAACGTCCGAAACAAAACATTTCATTCATTTTTCATTCCTGTCGCGTTTCTTATAGAGATGTTGGCATGTATGTATGTCAATGTGCATGTCGGTAGGTACCATGGCCATCCACGCACATATGGTCTTTCAGTGGGAGTGGTATTGCATTATCAATAAATTATAATAATTAATCCAGACTTTACCCCGCTTTCCATTTCACTTCCAGGTTAGGGTTTCCACAATTCGACCCTCTTAAATTTTTCCGTGGAAATTCGCCCCATCGCTTCATCGATAGATTATTGAACTTCTGTGTTTACAACGAATATTGCATTTGTCATGACGACACGTATCTTCCAAAATTTATAAATCTATTAATATTTTCAAAGTATTAAAAATATATGAAATTTTTTATTTTCTTTCTTTAATTTTTATGGAGTTAATTTTTGAAAGTGCATTTGTTATAAAACATAATTTTTAACTTACTTATAACCATTTTTTTTTTTTTAATTAATTGGCTATGAATTTTTATATTTAATTATAGAAATATTTAAAATTTATAAAAGGGAAAAGGGGCATCATGAGGAGGGGAGGGGTCTTGGAGGGGTCTTGTTTAGTTTAGAAGGAAATCTTGTTAAACAGTATACATAGGGATTGGGATAAATGACAAATAATGTAGAGATGTATGGATTGTTGCAAGGTTTGAAATTGGTCAAAACCATACAAGTAACAAATGTTAGCATCTTGGGAGATTTGCTTATCGTCATTCAACATTTATACAAATGAATGTATGGATTGTTGCAAGGTTTGATATTGGTCAAAACCATACAAGTGACAAATATTAGCATCTTGGGGGATTCGCTTATCATTATTCAACATTTATACAAATGAATGTCACCTAGGGACAAGCATTTGAAGAATCTTCTGAAGAGAATAAAGGGGCTTATGGTAGATATCCTATAAAAGAAGTCGAAATAAAGAAGTTGGTAGGTATGAAAACCAAGCTTGTCAACTTCAGGCAGGGCAATTAGAAATAAATAGTGATTCATGGTGGTAGAACCTACCGTAATCTCAAAGACATAAACATTGTTTTATGAAAGGATCCATGACCTATGTCAATCTATTAAAAATTTACTACATGACCCATGATTATAAAACCAGCGTTTGGGGATGGGCTCATTATAAAAAATGAGAATGGGGCCCAACGGATATCGTGGCACCCCAGTTATTTTATCTCTTATAAAGGAAACGGATATGAGATTTTATATTAAAAAGGAAAGTTGAGATCTAGTCCCTTGTGGGTTTGAGATTGAGCAGATAGCTCAATCCAAACCCTCAAGCGAATACTCCATAATACAAAAATTATATTTCCTTTCTAGGTAAAGACTTTCCAAAATACTCCTAAGATCCAACTACATTTACATTTCATTTTTTGTTGCTTATCGATTCAACTTTGACTGACATCTTATTTTCCTCGACAAGATGTTTTTATCCTTTTTTCCAACTTGAATCCATCCTGTATTTTCTGCTAAATCCAAGGAATCGCCCTTATGTGGGTGATCCTTGTTGTCTTTGTCACATTTCCCATTTTCCTGATCACCCTAAAAAAATGCTTTCCCACTCTTGCTTCCTGAGAATTACATAGAGGGTCCAGAATTGGCAAGGGTTTGATGGGCATGGGCCTCCTATGTCTCTGGATTCGATGGATCCTATTTTACATTCATTTCTTCCTAGTTGTCTTTTGCTTCCTTCGATGAATCCTCTTTAACATGCACTTCTTCCTAGTTTTTTGTTTCTTTCTCCTTAACTTGAGTCTCCTCTTCTTTGAATACAGTGTAATGTTCTATCTGGGCACCTTCCCACCATTTGGGCCTCCATCTATTTTTCCGAACTTTATTATTCTATAGTTGCTTGAGGCAATTCTTAATTACATGCCTTGTTTCATAACACACTTGGCTTCAAAATGCAACATTTTCATAGTCAAGCTTCTGAACCCATGCATAATATGGAGTCGTTAGACTTATTTCAGTAGCAAAACCTTTATTAAAATCCATCTCCACACATATTCGAACATAAGTGGTCTTAAGGAAATGCTCAGTTTATGAGCTACTATGGTAAAATTTCCCTATTGAATTACCAATAGAAGTTAATAGAAGAAAATTCCAAATATGTAAGGGAAGGTTCTGAAGCCTTACCCAAATTAGAGTCGAGTAGATTTTTGTCATAACCGAATCAAAAGAAGGAGTCCAAGGTTGCATGAAGAGACCAATACTACCCCAAAACCATGGCCTAGAATCCCAAATAATATTTGTATCCTCAAGATTTTCCAATACAACAAAAAAAAACCCTGAGCCAAAGGGTAAATATTCAACTCGTTAGTCAATAAGGGTTTCCATGAATCGGATATCCACTTTGTAAATTAATCAACCGCGGCTAAAACCCATTAAATCTACAAATCAAACCTAGATTCAAAAAATATTTTGCACAACTTAGAGATTTGTCCTCCAAGGGTACATTAAAAGCAGGAACTTCCTAAACTACTAGAAGAGCAAAATTGGATTTCAACACATCATTATGAGAAACCTTGGCTTCAGTTGCCTAAGAAGAAGAGTCTATCGTACCAGTTGTCATTCCTTCATGAGATGTTGTCTTCTCCACTGAATCACTGGAATTCACCATTATTCGATGGGCTACAAAAGTCTACAAAAAGATCCTCTTAACAAAGGAAGGATCAACCAGTTAGGGAAAAACCCTACCCATTGATAGGTTATGTATAGCCCATTCCATCACTTTCGTAGCACGCCAATTATGTTTAATCCATGTAGAAGGCATAATCTTGCAATCGCTACAAAGAAGGGACACAACTTGATGGTCACGGTACAAATCTGCCACAAGACATCCACATACAACAATGATTGTATATAGGGGAATGGAAATTATGAAAAGTTATGCTGCTGTAATGATGGACACATGTGGGATTTGGTGATAAGTGTATGAATTGTTACTGAAACAACATAGTAAACCAATGTGGCTTACCATTTTAAGAACTCAAATTGAGGATAAAATGCTGAGGGATTCGCAAAAGGATTTGGTAGGTCTCGTGGAGTAAATCATAAACTAGCCTAGTGTGTCATCTTCCTCGGTGGGGATAATTCGATTCCAAGTTAGTTTTTGCCTTTGTTTTGAGTTTTGGATTATTTTCAAGCCTACTAGTGCTCTCTGGATTTGGTGGGTGGGAGAAAAGTATTTGGACTATGGCTAGTTTACAACACGAGGGCGAGTCTCTACAACCTGTGCATGGACTCAACTCTTGACGGGTCAACCTGAATGGAAATTTGTTGAGGAAACAATCATTGTCTTGACATACAGAACTCGTGTTGGTCTTAGAGAACAAAAGCTTTTGGGAAGCATAGAGATTCCTATGGTTGGCTTTGTTTGGTGAAGTTATGTAAAATTGGACATCCTGTTGGTTTGAGGGTTCTCGCTGGATCAAAATTGGGTCTGAGCTCGTTGGTTTTGGCAATGGGTTCACGTATAGGCACTAAAGTACAAGGAGGCTACACAATTGCATTAGAACAAGACAAAAATGGGAGAACGGAGGCAGAGAAACAATATTGTGGCTCTGGGTTGAATGCTTATGAGAATAATACACCAATTTGGGAGAACTATAATTGTGCTCGCGTGAATCCAGGGGAACAATGGTTGAGTGTATATTGAATAGTTGGTTGAGCCAGCTCCTCGAGGTGGGGTAATATGGGAAGCAATTGATAGCAACTAACATTTCTGGAGCAAAAGGATCATGATGTGAAGAGGTAAGGAAGGTGATTTTGGCACCAACAACTGTGACAGGTACACTTGCTGCAAATGCAAGGAGATGGTCACTCAATTAATGGAGAAAATGGATGCCCTTCAACTCTATTTGCTAGTGATAAATATGAAAGTGAAGGAGCAAATGGAGTGTGAATGTGTTGGAGGAGGTCCAAGCTTTGATAGAGAAATCATCTATGCAAATGGATGAGACATAGGCGCTTCATTGGTAGATAGTTGATTTTCAAGGATAGGTTCATATCCTAAATATCAGACTCAGTGAATATAGTACTGAGAATTGGAAGGAAAGGGGAAGATGCCCTAACCTCAACAAGCCACCACAGGAAGAAGCCAACGACCTCAAATGATGTATGCATTGTTGCAAATATTATCTTTTGTTAAGAAGTTATTGTAGGTTGTATTTCTACAAGAATATAATGAATTTTGAAAATATATATAGTCCCTCGAAAATGGTAATAGTCAATATCAAACATAAAGACAAGATAGAGAAAGAACAAAATGCAATACATTTCTTGTATACTTATTTTAACCAACACAAATTTAATAAAATATTATTTCATTTCAATTTAGTTAATATATATATATATATATATATATCTAGTCCATATTAAATATCATCTAACCAAAGGAAACTGTGATTTTATTTTGGCAAACCCAACGGGTATTGTTTTTTATCTTCACTTAATTGTACTAATATTTTTGCACTATTAAAGGAGAACACAATGCAAAGCTAGTGGAAGATAAAGAATAATCTTCTTTAAATGATATAAAAATTATATATTTAAAATTATTAATATTATTTAAGTTTGATGAAATTTAAAAAATTAATTCTATTTAAATAGTATATTTTATAAAAATTTGGTGTATATTTTAATGTTGTGATTTTTCTAAATATTTGATAAATTTTGGTTTGAGATTGATTTTAGTTGTTCTTTTTTGTATTTAGGTTGAGCCTGAGCTATAGTCATTTTGGACACTCCTTGTGATAGTTTAATTCCCTAAAAATGGCTTTCATCCTCAACCTCTCCCCATGAGGATTAAACTTAAGACCTAGTGAGCACTAAATCTCACTCAAACCAATTAGTCTATACCTCATGGGTTAAGTTGATTATGCATAATTATTTTTTGATTGTCATAGTTATGCACATACTTAGTTGTCACATAAATTTACGTGACAACCTCTCCCCTATATTAGGTTGTAAAACACCTCAACACTCTTCATGTAATCAACTCTTAATAGAGTCCAATTTTTTTTATTAGTGCAATCAATTATTATTTAAAAAACGTTTCCAATCTATTTTTTTCTTTTTAAATAAGTTTTGTTTTGTATTAAATTGATACCACATTACATATTATCAAAATCATTTTGTTGTGGTCTGCCAGATTGGAAACTAAACCAATGGCAAAAGTTAATGTATTTGATCCCAAATGTCCATATATTAAGTAGAGACATACAAAAAAAGTTATTGGGTAAGACTTCATTATGTAATATGTTATGCCACAATACTAGTAAATTCCAAGTGAATTGGAAAAACCATAAGTTTGCTTAAACCATTAGGAGGACGTGGAAATATAATAGTTCCTTGAATTGCTAGATTGACTGGAAGTACAAGATTTGGTTTGTTGCAAGGTTGCTCCTCAATACTAGAAAGTCCTTCATGTTCTTCAAGGCCCAACGAGGTTTCTTGATTTTTGTTTATTATCTCGACAATTCTTAGTCTCCAGTGCTCCCATAAGTGATTGTTCCAATTTTCCAAAAGATGAAGGTAAATATCGTTGCATCCCAAGTTGACCAGAATGTCCACTACCTTATTGCATGTTCTCCTGATGTGAGAGGGAATAATGACTAGAATCATATGGGTTAGATCACTAATATGTGTGATATATTTTTCCAATATCCAGATGTGGAAATGTTTGTCTAGAGAAGCTCTATTGATTAATTCCTTTGCTCTTGAGATGACCAACCAACTCACCCTCAACGATCAGCCAAAAGAAGCCTTGCGATGATGCCCTAACAAAGCCAATTTCTAGAGCTACAAATTCAACTGTATTGTTACTTGAATGTCCCATACTATTTGTGAATAGAAACACACATTGCCCATGTTTGTCGTGGAAGTTTCCACTAAGACTGGCAGAACCTAGATTGCATTTAGATGCCTTGTCAAAATTAAGTTTAAGGAATCCAAGGGGAGAATGGATCCAAGAGGTCAGAGGATTAGAAGATGGGCATCTATAGGTAAAGGATTGATAGAAGGAGACAAAAACAACTAGAGAATATGCAAAATTATGGCATCCAAACCTTTAGCTTCCATGTGTGACAATGACCAAGAGTGGAGTAGTACTATTTCGCAGACACTTTGCAATTCTTTTGCCTATATTACCTCCCATTTTAATGACCAGATGTTAAATATGTGATTGTTCCTCTCCTTTCATATGTTCCATTGAAAAAGCCTTGGAATGAGAGCTAACCTCAATTTATTATAGGATTTTTTGTCATAGAGGATCTCCACCCATCAATCGTTTCTATGACGCCATTCCTATTCCTCACTGACTGTCCAAAAAAGTTCAAGAGTTAAGACTGTCAATTTTTAGAAAAAACGCATGTATTGAGCAAGTGATCCATGTCCTTTGCATCTAATCTAGACAAAAAAATAAGGAAGTTAGCCTTTAAATCCTCTACAAACAATTTTATCTCATGAAAGGGTTCTTTAATTCACTAATAACCAAATAAAATGGGCAACCTTATGCCATTATTTTTTAGCCCAAACTTGTTTATAGATCGGCTAATTAGGAAGATTGGTGTGACCTACAACTAGTTGATATGCCTTTTTTATTGTGAACGTACACTTCTAGTTATAGCCAAATCGAAGTTTGTCATATTCCTCAAAGAGTGGGATCTTTCGTTTGTGACGTTATTCCATTAATGTGTCCAAATTGGCTTGACCAAGTGTTTGAAGCCAAGATTTCGTAATTTTTCCATTATCTTCATGAGGTGCACTCATTTGTCTAGTGTTAATAATCTAATATTGTCAAGAGACCTTTAAATTTCATAAGCTCTTTTATAGTGATAAATTCCACCGTACCGCCAAGCTTTGGATATAGTTGGCACGAGTCCATCCAAAACAAGGCATCCTTTCCCTCTTAGACTTCCTAGAAACAATGTTGTTGCATGATGAATTTGTTAGTGCTAGCCAAATTCCACATTGAAGATCCTTGAACAGGTTTTGGGCTTTCAATTAGTGTTTCCATGATTGATAGAGATTGTATTTCCTTCTTCAAAATTTCCTCCATATCTCTTGGCCTTCTTGGATCCACCTTCACTGTAATATAGCTCCCAAAACATTATTTAGAATTTATTGATCATGAATGCTAATATCTCCCACCATTTTGGGAAGACATCATTTATCCCAAGCTATAAGGGCCCATTTTATTTCTCGCATATCCCCTCACCAGAGAAAGGATTTGTAGACAATATTGATGGATCTAAGAATTCCTTTTGACATCGCCAATAGTGAGAGAAGATACATAGGAAGGGCTTGTAAGACTAATTTTAACAAGACTAATCTGCCAGCAAAATTTAGAGATATGAAGGTCCAACAATCTACTTTTTTGGTTTTTTTATAGACCAATTCCTTCCAGCGAATAATTCTAAGGGAGTTGTCTATCAAAGGTGACCCTAGATATTTAGTAGGGAGAGAATTGTGCTAAAAACCCAGTAATTTGTATAGGTTCCCATGCACTGCTAAGTAATTATTAAAGAAATAAATTTGAGATTTACATGTTTTAATGGATGTAGATGACGCCTCCATCAAGTCCTCAAGGATTTGTTTTATATCTCTAGCTTCTCTTATTATAGGAACTCCCATTAGCATCATATCATTAACAAAGTTATAATAGGAGATGGAAAGATCATTGCCATAGACTCATCATCCTTTTATCTTTCCTTATGTTATTGCTACCTTTATGTAGAGAAATTTTATTCTTCGATGAGGGAAGAATATTTCTTTGTAGATTAAATATGATTAATTATATTTATCCTCGGAAAGAAGGGTCTTTTTTCCAAACTGAATTATCGATCTGGTGAATGTATCTAATGGATAGATACACTATATTTTTATAGTATATCTATCCATTAGATGGAGAAAGGCCGATAGGATATGATTTGGTAGAGGGAAGCACTCGCCTGCCTTAGGATCGAGAGGCTCACTCATCTGCTTACTGGGATAGGGAGGCGGGCAGGGTTATCTCTTTCCATCGAACCTGTACGCGTGATATGTCCAAAAGCCATTATGGGGAGGATGCGTAAGCAGGCTCGACTGTTAAGGAGAGGACTTGAATCCAATTCATTGTTGCCGTAATGACATATATAATGAGAGTGATTTCCTAGAAGCAAATCCTAAATGCTATGCCGATACCAGTCTCTGAACCCTAGCAACGAGCGGAGGAGTTTTCACGTGTACGAGATAGTAGGAAATGTCGGGTCCCGCAGCCCCTAAGAGCTTATAGTAGGGAATGTCGATGGGTAATTGTCCTCTCCTCCCTTTCTCTCTCGCCTTTGAATCTCATCTTGACACAACGATGGAGTGTTAGTTGTGCTTAGCAACTACTTGTCCTTTGGTAGAGGTTTGAACATCTTTTCCTCTCCTTAACAGTAGAGCCCTACCGGAGGCACCCTACAAGATTGGCCATTTGACCATGGCGGATGTTTTGGAATATTGAGCAATGCCCCACCCAATAAGTCAATTGAAATGCATAATGACATATATAATGATTGTTTCCTATGCTTAGGGAGAATAGATTGGATCAAATGAGCAATGGATGGATTCAGTTACATTCCTTTCAATAGATCAATGCCCACAAGTCGTCTGTCTTTACTACCCATATTGGCTATTTTGTCTTTCCAAACCAGCTCAGAGAGAGTAGCTATTCTTTCCTCTCCTGTTAGTCGAGCGGCCTTCCTTGATGCTTATTGGGTGGGGGCTTATTCGAGCATGAAAACCCTACCAGATTGGCTCTTTCTTTCCCACCCTTTCAAGCCCGCCCTCCTCTAATTAATGAGACTGATTCAAACTGGGAAGAAGCCTACCTACAAGCAATCTAACCTGCCAAGCTGCCATCGAACCAATCTAAATAGCCAAGCCCTAGCCAAAGAACTCTACCACTGCTACTGCGACTACCTATCCAACCAATGTATAGATCTACTAAGGTTCTCAGTCTTTGATCTACTATAGAAGCTGCTAATTAACAGATCTACTCTCCCCGTAACAGTCTAACTTTCATATATATATATATATATATATATATATATATATATATATATATATATAATATATATATATATATATATATGGGTGATATAACAAAAGTAGTAAGTAATGTAGCGCCTAAATATCATATAAAGTAGTTGCTCAAAAGATGTGGTGGGAACTCAGGGTATGTTCTAAGTCTTAATTCAAGTTCTCCTGCCCTGCTTTCGAAGGCCCTTGCTCAATAATCTAAAGTGAGCCCAGACCGTTTGTATGTCCCAACCCTTTTGTAGCAAGAATAAATAAGCATGGTGAGAGAGTGTCACCTTGTTGAATTCCACATGAAGACTTGGATGTTGAGGAATGAGATCCATTGAGCATCACTGATAAGAAAGGGGTTGCAACTAAAGCTTCTACCCAGTTAATCTGATTACATGAAAAACTTAAACAACATTCTTGCCTTTTTATATTTTTTCAATGAATGGAGGACCTCATGAGTTATTGTTATTCCATCCAATATCTATTTACCCCCCACATAACCAGTCTGCTCCTGAAATTAGATTTGGCAGGAACATCTATAGACAATTTGCAGTGACTTTTGAGATAATCTTATATATCACAATGCATAAGATTAGTAGAATGAAGCTGCTAGGATCTTTGACCTTATCAAACTTGGGCACTAGTGTTAATAGTGTGGCATTCAATGCCAGAAAGAAAGAGCATGTATTGTGAGATTTCTCCATCAGGTCATGAATTTCTTCACCTAGGAAGTGCCAACAAGCTTATAAAAAGTCAATGGTAAAACCATCTGAGCTTGATGCTTTGTTTTTTGGCATGGACATTACCACCTCTTTGACTTTGGCATAAGATACCTTTCACATTAATGTAGCGTTATGATTTGGTTGAACCATTGTTGGGGTGTTTTCCATGATCTTTTGAATGTGTCTCCATTGACTTTAAATTGGTTCAACTAAAAGCGATCCATAATATCTAACTAGTTCTTGCTCCATATCTTTATGATCTGTGATTTTTCGCCCTACTTCATCTTTAAGTGTAAAGATCTCATTATGATGTCAGTATTTGATCATCGATTTATGAAAAAAACTTTGTGTTCTCCTCCCCTTCTCAAAGCTAGTGGATTCTTAAATTTTTCCTCCATAATATTTCCTCCTATTACCTTTTGTCCTCTATTTTTGTGAGCAGATCCTTAGTTCTTCCCTCCATAATTATTTATTGTTGAACCTCTTGCATCTATACCGCCAACTCTTGTTTTGCTTGGAAAATATTTCCAACGTCCTATTTGTTTAAACTCTTGAGCTTATGTTGAAACTTGGCCATATTGGAAGACATATTAAGGGTTGTGCCCTCTGGAAGCCTTTTTGTCACAACTTCCCTTTGGACACCAAAACGAGTAGAAATATCCTAAAAAGTAATGTAACTACAACATTTTCAGTTGCAAAAGGAAGTGGTTTAGCTTCTACCCATTTTGTAACATAATTTGTACAGACAAGTATATACATTTTCTATTTAGATGGAGGATTGATTGGACCAATGAAATCTAGAGCCCATTTTTCAAAAGGATTTACAAGGACCTGTGGTTGTAGAGGCATCTCATATGATGGAACAAGCTCTCCCATTCTTTGGTAGCTATCACATCTCTTTGACATATTCCTTGGCATCCTTAAAAAGAGAAGGCCAATAATATCCCAAAAGAAGGACTTTATAAGCATTTTCCTCTACCAACAAAGTGTCCTCCACATGGTTCATCATGACAAGGTTTCAATATTTTTGGTACATCATCTTCTCAAACACATATTTGCAAGATTTAGTCAGATCCAGTTTTGTGTAATTCCCCATGTATCCAAGAATAAGGTGCACTGGATTTGGCCACTTTTTGCTTCTCTTTGGCTGATAACTGTGGGGGTAACTTTCCAGTAGCCAAATAATTAGCAATATTTGCAAACCAAGGAGTTTTAATAAATACTGCAAAAAGATATTCTTGAGGAAAATTATCTTTTATAGGAACATCATTATTATCAATCTGCATTCTAGAAAGGAAATCGGCAACTGCATTTTCTTTTCTTGGTCTGTCAAGAATATTAATATTGAATTCCTACAACAATAACAACCATCTTGTGATCCTACCATTAGTAATTGGTTTGTTCATTACATATCTAATAACAAAATGATTTGTATGAATAAAAGATTCATAACCAATGATATAATGTCAAAACTTGTTAATGGCATGCACAACAACTAAAAACCCATTTTTTGTTACAGTATAATTTAACTCTGCAGGAGTCAAATTTTTGCTTGTGTAATAAATAGCATAAGGAGTTAGACCTTGTTGTCCCAACACAACTCCTAAAGTTGTATCTGAAGCATCAGTTGAAATATGAAAAGGAAGAGACCAATTAGGTCCCCTTAAATTGGTGTTTGACTGATTTTCTACTTCAATGATTCAAATGCTTTATGGTAGTCAAAATTCCATACAAATTCATAACCTTTTGTAAGAAGTTTAAAAAGTGGAAAGGATATTTTTGTGAAGTTTTCTATGAATCTTCTATAATATCTGGTAAAATTAAGAAAACTTCCAATTCCATCACCTGAAATATTGTGGTCTAAAACAATTCCTACAATAAACATCAACAAACGTTTCTCATGACTTAATGAAAGATTTGCTTCTTTGCACCTAATGAAAACATTTTCTAATTTTTCAAGAGCTTCTTCAAAAGTATTTCCATAGACAGTAAAATCATCCATGTAAACCTCCACACAATCATGAATTAGATTAGAAAAGATACTCAAAATTGCTCTTTGAAATGTTGCAGGTGCATTATATAACCCAAAAAGAAATACCTTATAGGCATATGTACCCCATGGACATGTAAAGGTTGTTTTGTCTTAATCTTCTAGTACCAATTGAATTTGGTTATATCCACTGAAACTATCAAGAAATGAAAAATATTTCTTCCCTGATAAGTTATCTAGTACTTGATCTATAAAAGGTAGCGGAAAATGATCGTTCAAAGTAGTTTTTGTTGAAAATAGCAACAAGAAATGATAAAAATAGAATCGAGAATATTCCAATTTTAATTTGTCCTTGGATTAAAATTGTGAATTAAAATTCGAATTTAGTCTCACCAACTGCTTGTAAAATAATTAATTAATTCAATATGGATTAATTAGTTGGAGAAATTCAAGTTAGAAGTCTTTCTGAAGTCATGCAAGAGTTATCCCCTAAATTAAGCAGATTATCCCTTAATCAAGGAGATAAGATTGAGTTATATTTGAGTTGTAATTAGTTAGCACAGTTTACTGAGTTAAGTCCAGTTAAATTAGTTCCAAACTGTTTGAGGGACTAATTGTGAGATCAGTCAGTTAATGCATGCATGCATCCAACTAGTGTACTCCAAATAACTAAAGATTCTCTCATCAATAACTCATGCATGTCTATTCTGAGAAAGACCTAGTTGTGATTAAAGACAGGGACAATGTACTATCAGTTTCATGTTTTCTCAGATCAAGGAAAATCATGCATGCATAAGGAATAAGGTTCCTTGAGGATTGCGCAGTTTTACAGGGTGTGAGATTAGTGTGAGTGATCAGTGTTACACTTGGTAACAGGAGGATCACCCATGAGAAACTGCACAAGGAAATAGGAGCTTGGAGGGTAGAGGATAAGGCTTGTGAGAAGCTTTGATTGCCTGTGAACATCCGAGAGGATTGTACTGAGAGCTGGCTAGTTGTGAGAGCTAGGGCTTTATGTAATTCTGATGTATTTCCACCTTGTGTGATGATACAGATAGTGGGGTTTTTAGCTGAGGCTTTCCCCGAAGTATTTTCTGTGTTTCATGTGTATTGATTCTTCTTCTTCTGGTTATATGTGTTCAACTCGATTCTTTCTCTATCTTTAAGCTTCCGCAAGTTTGATAGCAGAAGTAGATTATAGTATTTTGCTTTGGTATATTGCATGATCGATTTAATCTACAGTCAGATTTTCTACATAGATCTTAGAGGTAGATTTGTAGAGAATTTGTAGGAAATTCTACATGGTATCGAAGCTAAGTTTATCGGAGCAGTGAACAGTATACAGAGAAGAGAATTCGAAGTTTGAAGTTCAAGGTTGTAGGTGAAAATTGAATCCTTATCATACTCCAAGGTTGGCCAATGGCATTATATGGCTTGAGACTCGAGTATGCCTTGGAAGGCAGCTCGAATCACATAGCATGGAAAGATTGCATGGAGGTTGTATTAGAAGACAACGTCTTGAAGGATTTCATTGATCAAGAAATCCCAAAGCCAAGTTCAACTAATGCACAAGAGTTGGCTGAGTGGAAGAAGTGTGTGGCGAGGACGAGATGGATCATCCTTGAGGGAGTTTGAGACCATATTATCTCGAGTCTCCATGGGAAGGATACTCCATATTCAATGTGGAAGACATTAAAGGACCTCTACCAGAATAGTAGCAACTAGAGGAAATTGGTGCTCAAGGATAAGCTTCGAAGAATCAAGATGGAGAACTGCAATACTATTTCCACATATCTGAACAAGATCACCACTTGCAGAGATGAGCTTAGCAGTGTGTGAATAACTACTGCTAATGATGATATGGTGAGTCTTGCTCTCCTTGGCCTTCCAAAGAACTGGAATAGCTACCAGGACTCTGTGAATGGAAGGGAGAAACTGCCGGATTGGGAACGACTGTGGTCAGATCTCATGTAGGAGAAGATTAGGAGGAGCACTCGAGATGGTTCTTCATCCAAGGATGATGATGAAGAAAATATGGCCTTAGCAAGTAAGGCAAGGTAAGAGAAGGAGAAGGATTCTCATTCCAAATCGAATTATTCTCATGGAGGGAAGAAGGTTGACAAGTCTAAAGTGAGATGCTTTAATTGTCACGAGATGGGTCATTATGCGACTAATTGCGCATCGAAGAAATCCAAGAAGGGATCTTCGGAAGGATATGAAGGTGAGGCATTAACCTCTCAGTTCGAAATGGACTTTACTCTCATCGCATGCATGGTGTCATCGATGATGGGTTTTGGTTGGTATCTTGACAGTGGAGCCTCATTCCACATGAAAACAATAAAAGTTTATTCAATATCTTGGAGGAGAAAGACCTCAAGATGTGCATAGAGATGGGTGACGATGAAAGGTATAATGTTTTAGGAGTGGGCACGGTTGCTTTTAAGAGGGAGCATGGAGCTCTTATCACCTTGATAGATGTGAAGTATGTGCTTGGACTAAAGAAGAATTTGGTATCGATTGCAAGTTGGAGGACAAAGGCTACGATGTTGTATTCAGTAAGGGAAAGGTTTTCCTTAAACACATCACCACGATACAGGTGAAGCATATCGGTTCACGAGTCAAGAACTTGTATGCTCTTGAGGTTCAAGATGCATGCACAACCTTGAGGAGCAAGGCAAATTTTAGAGACTTGGTGGTTGAGAGGGAGAGTAAATTACCTCTCAAAATGCAGCCCCATAAGAAGTCTCAGACAATTGTGGAGGAGCCACAATTGGAGATGCTGAGAGGAGACCAAGTGGAGGCATCCACTCATGCAGAGACCTCCATTAGGGGGAAATTTCGAGCCAAGTGGGCAGAGGGATCACATGCAGCCATACCTCCAGGTGTGAGGTGGGACGATGTGAAGTGATAGTCCCAAGAAGGCTGAAATTGGGCAGGGTCCATTGAGAGGTTTTATCTCATTGATTGTACCTTGCTATAGGAGCCCAAAGTACATAGTAGTAGGAGGAATCAGTGGGATTGATGCTGTCAAAGATCAAAGTGACAGAGGCTTGAGCAGTCAGATACTGATGAGCGTAGAGAAGGATTGACAAAAATGTAGAAAGGCTTAGTCAACATAAGCATAGAGTTTTCAGTCGACAGAGGCAATAACAGTCAGAGACTTTGATGACAGAGGCATCATTCTGATTCAGGTTGGATGTTTTTTTTTGTTTCTAGAGTTGTTGGAGCAACAACACAAGAGAGAAGTGTTGCATGCATAACATTCCAAAGATTCAGCATCGGGATCGAGTTGAATTCCTTTCTTGTTGCGAGGGAGCGTTGAAAATAACAACAAGAAATGATAAAGATAGAATCCAAAATATTCCAATTTTAATTTGTCCTTGAAATAAAATTTGAATTTAGTCTCACCAACTGCTTGAAAAATAAGTAATTAATTCATTATGGATTAATTAGTTGGAGAAATTCAAGTTAGAAGTCTTTTTGAAGTCATGCAAGAGTTATCCCTTAAATTAAGGAGATTATCCTTTAATTAAGGAGATAAGATTGAGTTATATTTGAGTTGTAATTAGTTAGCTCAGTTCACTGAGTTAAGTCCAGTTAAATTAGTTCCAAACTGTTTGAGGGACTAATTGTGAGTTTAGTCAGTTAATGCATGCATGCATCCAACTAGTGTACTCCAGATAACTAAAGATTCTCTCATCAATAACTCATGCATGTCTATTATGAGAAAGACCCAGTTGCGATTAAAGATAGGGACAATGTACTATCAATTGCATGTTTTCTCCGATAAAGGAAACTCATGCATGCATAAGGAATAAGGTTCCTTGAGGATTGCGCAGTTTTACAGGGTGTGAGATCAGTGTGAGTGTTCAGTGTTACACTTGGTAACAGGAGGATCACCCAGGAGAAATTGCGCAAGGAAATAGGAGCTTGGAGGGCAAAGGAGAAGGCTTGTAAGAAGCTTTGATTGCCTGTGAGCATCCAGGAGGACTATACTGAGAGTTGGCTAGCTTTGAGAGCTAAGGCTTTGTGTAATTCTAATGTATCTCCACCTTGTATGATAATACAGATAGTGGGGTTTTTAGCTGAGGTTTTCCCCTGAGTATTTTATGTGTTTCATGTGTATTGATTCTTCTTCTAGTTATTATATGTGTTCAGCTCGATTCTTGCTCTATCTTTAAGCTTCCGCAAGTTTGATAGTAGAAGTAGATTATAGTATTTTGCTTTGGTATATTGCATGATCAAGTTAATCTACATTGATCTCAGAGGTAGATTTGTAGAGAATTTGCAGGAAATTCTACAGTTTTATTCAATTCCATATAATCAATGCACACTCTCCATTTTCCATTCTTCTTTGGAAATATCACAAAAGGTGAAACCCTTTCACTATCTGATGTCAAATAAATGAAATTCACATTAATTTTTGTAATTCCTCCTTAACAATTCCTCTCAGATTAGAGTTCATCCTTCTTTGAGGTTGTCTAAATGGTTTGGCATTTTATTGGATATGAATATGATGCATACATGTTTTAGGATTAATTCCTTTTATATCGGCGTATTCCCATGCGTAAGTAAAGAAATGTTTTTGTAGCATCTTTATCAACTTTGTCTTTTGAAATTATTCTAGGTTATTATTGATGTTTAATGTTTTACTTGGAAAGATTTATACTAAAGAGTTGGCAAACTTTTCCATAGAATGTAAAGCCATTTGATGAGATGATAAATATTCAATATTACTTTGTTCTTGAAAACTTTGATCTTGCTCACAATATGAAGAAGAATCATTACTGTTCACCAAATTTATTAATTGATCTTTCTCATTTATTTATGAAAGAGTAAATACTAGTTGAATATCATCAGTCTTCGTTATCTTCATCTATCCAAACTTCACTTTCTACTTCAGTTATTGTTTTTGCAGGTGGATACAATGTGAATTTCTTAGTAGAGCTACCATCATAGATATACATATCACCAAATCTATAACTTATGAATGCATTTGCTATAGCTAGCCAAGGTCTACATGGGATCAATGGGTGGCCTCCTAAATTATTCTCGGGAGTTAACATAAAATCAACAGGGTACTCCCATGAATCCAAAGAGACATACACATCTTTTAATATACCATCTGGTTTAATAATAGATCTATCTTCTAATTGTAGTAATGTTAGGGTATATTGAATATTGGTAAGCTTCAATTGATCCATAGTTTGTTTGTTCATAATATTGATGGATGCTCCTAAATCAACCAGTGTGTTTGGAATTTAAGTACCATTAATGTGAATTTTAAAATAAGGCTACCTGGATCTAGATATTTTTGAACTATTGGTTTTTCCATCATAATATCAACAATCTTTCCTGCCAATTGGATTTTCTTGTCATCTTTTCTTTTTCTTCCTAATTTTCTAATGCACAACTCCTTAATTGTTTTTGCAGAAATTGGTATTTCTTTTATAGCTTGGAGCAAAGGAATTTTGATGCAAATATTTTTCAATTCATCTAGCATATCATATTTTGGTAAAACAATTTGCCTTTCTATTCCCTTATCAACTTTTAGCCTTTCAGGAAAAGGTGGATTTTGTATGGAAATAGAAAGTTGTCCTACTAGAGGAATCGTAGAAGCTGGGTTTATTTGGTTATCATCTAAATGTGTAAGAACATCTTCCTTTGGAGGAGTCTTCTCTTAATCAAGAAGTGTTTCTTTTTTCAAGAACCTCATCCTCTTTAGATTTTTAGATGACCACTGGTGGTGACTTCTTTTGCAAAACCCTACCAGATCTAAGTTGTACATCATTTAGACCTAATGGGGCTACCATACAAGCTTGAAAATTTTGACTTTCTACATTGTAGATAGGTTGTTGATTTTTATTGTTTGGATTTGAGAGTGGTTGAGTAGGCAGTTGATTGGATTTTTGAGGAAATGGAGTGGATAGTGTTAATGTCGGTATCTTCATCTCTCCATCAGTGATCAAAATTCTCTTGTTGCATTGCATTTTAGGTCTCTCATCTGATCCGTTGCATTCCATTAGGTCATGGATCATCTGATGGCAGTGGCATATAATCAATTTTCCCTCATGGTCTTTACCTGCTAGCCTATTTTCATAAATTCAGGTCATTTATAGTCATTTCTATCTTTACACTTACAAAAGCCATTTTTAGGGTTTTTAGGTCTCATTAGGTCTAGGGTTTGTCATTAAATTGTTGTAAAGCTCAATAATGGTCAGTAGGCACATGAGGAGGTCAAACAAGTTCTCAACATCAAAAATTTCAATAATCACATGTTCAGTGATTGATTTTTCCTCAAAACCTTGTTTTGAGGAAAAACAAAGTGTTTTCTTCTATGTATATAAATTTCATGTAATTTTGTTCTTCCTATATGTAATAAGTCCAGAAATGCAGCCCTGGTCACCTTGCCAAGCTCCTGCACTTCAGCTCCTGCAAAGAGACAAGAGATTCAAAGCATTAGTCCATGAATTTTGAGGAAAAACAAAGTTTTTTCTTCTATGTATATAAATTTCATGTAATTTTGTTCTTCCTATACGTAGTAAGTCCAGAAATACAACCCTGGTCACCTTGCCAAGCTCCTACACTTCAGCTCTTGCAAAGAGACAAGAGATTCAAAGCATTAGTCCATCCATTTTGAGGAAAAACAGAGTTTTTTCTTCTGTGTATATAAATTTCATGTAATTTTGTTCTTCCTATATGTAATAAGTCTGGAAATGCAACCCTAGCCACCTTGCCAAGCTCCTGCACTTCAGCTCCTACAAAGAGACAAGAGATTCAAAGCATTAGTCCATCAATTTTCAAAAAACAAGTCAAAGTGCCAAAACAAAGTTTTAAATAACACAGTGAAAGGAAAAACATTAGAAAGTGGGTTTTTTATAAATGAAAAATGAAAATCACTTCTATATAAAGTTTCCCTTGTGTTATAAACTTCATTTGTGTGCCAAAGAGAGAGTGAACAAGCCAAGTCGCGATTTGAGGAGCAAAAGGAGAAATCGTAGCAAAATTTGTGAAAGCTTACTAGGCGCGGCACACCCGGGTTGAGGCGCGGCGCACACGGGTTGAGGCGCGCCGCACAAAGCGTAGTAAACACACTGGAAATTACACAGGCGCGGCGCACCTACCTTCCAAGCCCAAATTTCAGCAAATCGAGTTTGCAAAGCTCCCAAATCTTGCAAACTTCGTTCTTTCAAGTAAGTGGAAGCTCTCATATTGCCATTGCAAAGGTTTTGATCATCTTTCATGGTGTTCAATAGGTGAAATATAAAACCTTAGTTTGTTGCATAGTCCATTGAAAAAGTTGTCTAGGGTTTTCAAAAATTGTCATTGTTTTTGTTTGCTCCCTGCAATCATTTTCACATTCCTCCAATACACTCCCCTCATTTCATATCCCTTACCCCTCTCTCATTCACATTCATCCTACCCCCCTATCCCCAAAATCTTAAATCCTAACAACAAATCCCCACTGTTCCCAAACCCTAATTGGCATTCCCAAAACCCTGCCACTCCCAAAAAACCCTACAACCAGTATCACAGTTCCTCATTCACAGTCCCACTCATCAATCCCTTTCATTAAACAACAAACAACTATTCTTAATTTAAAATCTCTTCATACTCATTATTGAAACAACATACAGTGGCAAACATGGAAACAAATTCACCTTATGAAAAAGATGAGAAAATAGTGAGTGATTTCTCCCAAGAAATTCATGCTCCAAGAAAACCTCGCAAGGGAGGAAAACACATCTGGGAGGAGCCCACTACACTTACAGAGCTATTGGCTTGTCCTCTTGCTGTAGCATGTTTTAAACATCAATCTTGCTACCAGTTTTGTGAGATGGTGGAAAGAGTCAAATACCACCATGAGCTTGCTAGATTATTTGTCCTCCATCTTCACAATGGCCAGGTCAATTTGGCAGGTGTTACATTCACTTTGACACCTGAAACTATAGTTGAAGCAACATGTATTCTGAATGTGAGCGAACAGTGGAACAAAGGACAGCTGGTGGACAAAGAGCATTATGAGCCTTATATCAAGGCTGCCTATCAGAAGCAAATCAGTAGGGTCTTCCCTTTCAGATACCTACAGGACACATATGCTCCACTCATGAAGCTCATAATCAAATACTTCAGCTGTGAAGGTAGATTTTCTCGCTTATACACCTATCATGTCAGATTATTGATGCACTTCACTAGAGTGAGGATGATGAACCTCCCCTATTTCATGTGCCAGAATATTGAGAAAATGACCACATTGGTGCAAAGGAAACCTCCTCATCAACAATACAACAACATTTATCACTTTGCATTGATCAAGATTGTGGTTTTTCATCAGCTGAGCTTGTTGAATGTTTCCTAGGATGATTTCATTTCACATGAGGTTTTCACAAGTCTCAAGTGACCCCATCAGTTTTTCATGAGGCAGGAGGGCCTTCACATCAGCAAGAAGTTCATGAGACTCAGACAACCAGTGTGCTAGTATTTGTCACTTATGAAAAGGGGACAAGGAGGTTATTTGCAGCAGCCAAACAAGTACTATCTCCACCTGGTGTGGAAGGGGTCTCGTTTCCTTCAACAGCAAAGTAGGTACAGGACAAAGGTAAACAACTAGTGCATGATGAAGGACCTTCTGAAGGTCAAGAGAGAGATTTCATTCTCATTCGGGATGAGGACACTGATTTGGGCTCCCAAAGCTCAAAACTCTAAGAGATCGTGTAGGAACAAGAAGTTGACATTCATGCCTTAGCTCTTAACCTTGAAAGGGCTAAGTGGATCATCAATTACCATGAGCAAAGGAACAAGCAACTGGAGGATCAGTAGATGATCATGGAGCTGCAAACCATAAGAGAAAACCGACAAGCAGCCAAGAGGAAGAAAATCAAATTGACACCACTAGAGTAAGAGATTGACGCTGATCGTGAATCTTGGCTAGAGAGGGCAAACATGCACTTGGAGAAGCTGCTGGAGAAGGCCAACAAAGAAAAAAAGATGTTGAGGCATATGGCCTATCACTATTTGGCAAGAAACAAGATTTGCAAGGTGAGAATAAGGAGCTTAAAAGCCAAGTTGAGGAAAACTTTGAGGAGGAAGAAAGACCAATATAGACTCAAAATCTTGGCTGAGGCTTCCTTAGCCCAACATAGTACTTGATGCAAGTCACTTAGCCCAAATTTCACTCAATTTTGAATTTTTGAAGGAAAAAACAGGTTTTTTTACCTAGTGCGTAGCGCCACCCGGCGCTCGCTTTTGCTAGGGACCTCCTCTGGACAAAAACTCTACATTTTTGGGTTCCTCATGCAAAAATATGAATGCCCAGAAATTACTAGAAAGTTTTGTCAAGTTTTGAGCTTCCAAAAGGGTCAAAAACACCTCAAAAATGCCCTCTCAGCCCCTTTTTGGCCACACAAGAAGCAACTTTGGGAGAACTCACTTCTGGAGGGGAAAATGAACACCAAATTCAGAAATTTCACTTGTTTTGGAAAGTAGATATACAGACCTTTCCAACAAGCCCACTTGGAGCAAATTTGGTGCACGGGAAGGCCTCCAAAATCAGCTGCAAAAAGGCGCTACGCACAGTAAAAGTGGCACGGTGCATAGGATGGAAAATTGCCATTTTTGCCCAAAAAAACTCTGTTTTTTGCCTAGTTTTTTCTCAATTTGACCTTTTTCTCTTTCATGGTCAAACTCATGATGTAAATTGATGTAACTTGATGGACTTTGATGTAAAAATGCTGAAAATTCACTCATGGAGGTAGATACATTATGAAAAGGTAGTTTTGAAATTGAATGAATTAGTTTCCTAGGTTTTAGAGGCAAGCTATTCCATTGCCCATTTTTCAGTTCTTAGTTTAGATCTTGTCGAAACAGCTCCTAAACTCATGAATTTGACCCCTAAAGGCTAGCATGGGTTGTTTATTGCCTATATCTAGTACTTTTTCAGTCATTTGTCAAGGTTGGACTCTTGTGAAAGCTTTGAGCATCATTGTACATTCATCTCTACAGTTTGGCAAAGGAATAGACCAGGGTTTGCAGCATTTTGTGGGATTCTTGTGGCAAGTTGATTTGGTATTGTTTTTTCTTTTGTAATTCAAGTTTACATGTGTTTATGTATGCCATTATCTCTCTCTTTTCAGCTGAACTAAATGAATCAAGGATAAAGGTAGAAATCATTCATGTTGCAGTGCTCTACCTAGGGTTTGTTTAGTTTTTCATGTTTTCAACTGTTTGAAGAGGATTCCTGAGACTCTCATGCCCTCTCTAACTCCTCACCAGTCTTAAAACTCTCAATCTCACTCAATTTGAAGTACTAAAGCATTTGCCTACCTCGCCCCATAGAAACCTCTGCACGACTGAGTCCATTCCCCAGACCCAAATCTACCTTTCACATTTGAGCCAGCAAACCAACATAAAATTCAATCAAACTCCTCTGAGCATATACCTAGCCTAAAATTAGTCTTTATATCAGTCATCTCAAGCCTCATTGCTATATTTTCCTGAGGTTGATAAGGAGAGAGCCCTCTCCCGACCTGGTAGGGCTAGCTACCAGGTTAAGTGTGGTTTGATGTTACCCTAGACCTGCCTTTCTCAGCCTGAGATAGAATTAGGCCCTAACATAGTGGCGACTCCACTGGGGAAGAAAAACTTATTTGTTTGTTATTGTTCTTTGCTGTTAACACACTTACATGACCTTTGCTATGGTTTTTCAGTAAACATGTTAAGCCCTAGATAAGTGTAACAACCCAAAATTAAAATATACAACCAATTTCATCAACCTATGCAGTTAATAATCAACACACAAACTGTTCAACTAAATGGCATATAATTTTCGAAAATTGCGAGCAAAGAAGACTTACCTGTAGCGACAATATACCTTACTTGTGATTCTGGAGTTGTAACGCTACTCAAATCATACTAACCATAACAAAGTTTTGGGGACAACTCTCCACCCAACCATAGGCTCAACTGCACATAATATTTCTACAGTTGGCCACCCCAAGCCCTCAATCAGCTAGTACTGCTAGGGAATCCTTTGTCTCACAACATTCTCATTCCAAAGGAATGAATAACGCTTCTCATCTCTCTCTTCGTCCATTAATTAGAACAAAGAGTTTCAAAAAATGAAAAGGGATTGGAAAGGGAATTGCATGCACAATCCATGTGTAAACATGCCACTTTTATTTCTTTGTTTTAAGTTTTACTTAATTCAACATTTATTTCTTAATTTAACTTTTTCTTATTTTATTCCCTTTTACTTTTGTTAAACTTACTTATTCTTACTATTTTTATAGTTTATTTTTGTATATATTCATTTAGAACTTCAATTTATTATTATTATTATTTACTATCATTATGCTCTTTATATATTTATTATTTATATATTTAATATTATTTAGTTATTATTACTATTTATATTTATTATTATCATTATTAAGATGGGGCATTACAATAAGCCTCATGTTAACCCAAAACCCTTTATTAAGCCATATATATTGAGTGATTTCATTTCTAATGGTCCCATTTATTATAATTGTATACTTTGTCTCTGCAGTTTCATACTTTGAATTAGATACACACGCACACAAAGGAAACCTAGCCTTAAGATCATCAAATATTGTCTTGTTCATTATATTTATTATAAAAGGAGGTTTCCACCTCAAAGTGGACTATAATTATTGGTTTCTTATCATTTTTAAGGTGCAAGGATCATAACAATTGGAATCATAGATCTTGATCCTAGGGTTTTCATGCTTCAATTAGGTCATCATGGCATTTTCATTATAACTTTTTTCTAGGAGGTTTCAGATGATGAAACCTAGAGAAGATTGAAAAGACATCCCAAGAAATCTCTAGTTCATGTTTCAGATCTTGGTTTTGTTTAGAGATATGGTCCAAGGAAGTTATGGTTTCTAAATGCTCCTAAATTATGTCTCAAAGAGGTTAGTTCAACATTTTCGCTACAATTTTTTTTTGTGAGGATTCAGACCATGGAAATTGGATCACGTCAAGGTGAAATCGTAGAGAAAATCTGCTCCAAGTTACAAATATTGGTTCACTATATTTTGCGAGATATGATCCAAGGAAGTTAGGGTTTTTCTATGCTCCATAATTTAGTCTCACACAAGTTAGTTTGGCATTTGTGCTATATTTTTTTTTGTAAGGCTTCGTCATGTGAAACTTGGACAATATTAAGGATAAATCTTGGGGAATAACTAGTTCCATTTTAAGAATTTGGTTCATTATATTTTGGGAGTTATAGCCTATGGAAAGTTTTGTTTTTTTTTTGTTTTTTTTTTTGTTTTTGTTTTTTGTTTTTTGTTTTTTGTTTTTTGTTTTTTGTTTTTTGTTTTTTTTTTTTATTTTTTATTTTTATATTTTTTTTTTTTTTTAATTTAATTTATTTATTATTATTTATTTTTGTTTTTTGTTTTTTGTTTTTTGTTTTTTGTTTTTTGTTTTTTTTTTTTTTTGGTTCAGAAGAAAAATCTTGATGTTTATATTAAGGAAATATATAGGCTGCTTCAGAGAAGCGATTATATCAAGAAAAACCCAGCCCTGAGGAGGGCGAAAGCCCGAGGCCTGAGAAAAAGCTCCATGACAGCATAGATCCATACATACTAACATAGAATCGTGTAGTATTCAGATAAAAACCCCATGTGCCTGCACTGCTCCAGGCAAACCGGACTCGGACAAAATTCAGCGAAATAACCAGAAACATAAACACTCCACATACCAGCAATGATACAGGCAAGGGAGACTTCGACAAATATAACAGATAAAACCCCACGTGCTTGCACTGCTCCAGGCAAACCGGACTCGGACAAAATACAGCGAAATAACCAAATACATAAACACTCCACATACCAGCAATGATCCAGGCAAGGGAGACTTTGACAAATATTACAGATAAAAGCCAGATACAACCGAATGCCAGTCTCGACAGAGGAGCTAAGTTGCAAGAGATACATGGTTTCTGATAGCTCAGGAAACCTGGGAGGCTTTGATAATGCTCAAAAGAGCAGACACCGGCCTTCTGGCATCTTGGAAAATGAAAGAATTTCTCCACTTCCAAATAAGCCAGCAGGAGTGAATAAAGAGGGATCGCCGCGAACCAGACTGACCACTCCACCACCTGATTCCATCCTGTACAGTAGAAAAAGAAAGATGAGGAAATCCAAAGGAGATGGAGAGATCATACCATATGAACGAAGATATAGGACATTTAAAGAACAAATGTAGATTCGTTTCTGAGTCCATGAGGCACAAGGAGCAGCGCCCCAGACCCGACCATCCCTTCTGCTGAAGCACTTCCCAAGTTAGATTTTTGTTGCAGAAGACAAGCCACAAAAAAAGGACCATTTTGAGCGGGCAGGAGACTTTCCAAAGGGGCATCGGGAAGATCATGAGGGACGAGATAGCAGGGAGGTTTGAGATAGCAGCGTATATGTTTTTGACAGAGATGGGGAGGGGTTTGGAAGGGAGGGCCCATACCAACGCATCCATTGGAACAGCGCGGTGAATGGCCATGTTCGAGAGGCCTTGTTCGAAGGAGGACCAAAGTGGGGAAAGGGGAGGCGGTAGATGAAGATCAAAAGCAGCTTTCCAGACTGGGGACGTGTTGGACCAGGATTTGATTAACTTGTCCCATGTAAAAATTCCTTTATTTTGGAGATAGTGGACCAGGGGGGGAGGAAAGGAGGACGGGCCATTTAAAAGGCGGTCAAAACCAATGTGAATGCTGGCCCCTGTGAAGATATTCCATCGCAGATTATCCAAAAAGAACTGTTGAAGCTTTCTGAAGCCCAACCATATGGCTGATCCTCTCTTTTTTCCCAAGGTTTTTCTCCTGTACCAGTAAACAATTCCTTTTCCCTTTAGGTATTTCCTATTTATGAGCTTGCTCCATGGGCCGCTCCCAAAGATCCCCCTGTGAAGAGATTTGCAGATGAGGGCTTTTCCAAAAACTTTCAGATCTAATAAGCCCCAGCCACCGCCTTTCCGGGATCTTGAGATATCCTCCATCTTGACAAGATGAATTTTTGATTGAATGGATTTGCCGCCCCATAAAAAATTTGCAGCTAGAGAACACATTTTTTTTGTGATGGAGATTGGAAGAAGGAAAAGATGGGCCCAATAGACCGCTAGTTGGGACAACACAGTCTGGACCAAAATAAATCTTCCCGCAAGTGAAAGAAATCTCCATTCCCATCCCGATATCCTGTTGTAGAAGCGGTCAATGAGCCATGACCAATCCATATTTCGATAGCCTTTTGCCTTCAGATTAAAACCCAGGTATTTTATACCGTTATCAATCGGCTCCTGAGCGCTGCCAAGCAGGGACGCTATCCATGAAATGAGATCTTCATTTGAGTTGTTGTGGTACAATTTTGATTTATCCTTGTTGATGAGGATACCTGAAGCTGATTGAAATTTTTGCAAGATGTTGTGTATGCAGGTCCAAGATTTTTTGCATAACATGGCAAAAATGAGAATGTCATCTACAAACAGATTATGGGAGAGATAGTTGTCTTTACAAATTTTAATTGGTCGGCATTCCCTGTCCTGAACCGCCCTATTAATCTGCAAGCTAAGAGTGTTCATGACTAAGATGAACAGCAAAGGGGAGAGAGGGCATCCCTGGCGAAGCCCCCTCTCGGCTTTGAAGAAGGAAGATGGAATTCCATTAATGATGACAGAGAAATGCACGTTTTCTACACAAGCCATTACCCATTCAATACCTTTAGTTCTGAGACCGATTTTTGCCAGCAAAATTCGAAGAAAGCTCCAGTCCACGCAATCATATGCCTTTTTGAGATCGATCTTGTAGATTGCCGCCTCTATTTTATTTGTCGCCATGGAATATAAGCATTCTTGGGTCATTGCCACAGCGTCCCAGATATTTCTGTCTTTTAAGAAGGCATGCTGGTCCCTGGAGATGAAATGATTTAACGTGGGCTTTAATCTCTCCGCTATGATTTTTGATATAATCTTGAATAAAGAATTACATAAAGAAATTGGACGGAAATCTTGGAGAGAGGCAGATCCTTTCTTCTTGGGAATCAAAGCGATAAAAGTAGAGGACAAAGAACTGTGGATATGCCCCGACATGCGAGATGCTTCAACCATACGCAGGAGGTCCGTCTTAAACAAGTCGTAGAAGTGAATAAAAAATTCAATCGGCCATCCGTCCGGCCCCAGACTTCTGTCCTTTTTAAAGGCTTTCATAGCAGAGAGGAGCTCGTCCTCGGTGACAGGCTTAATGAATTCCTCATATGCCTGGTTTTCGAACATAACAGGGACTGACTCCGCCGCCCAGAACATATCGTGGTAACTGCTATGCCCTTGTTTGTATTGATTTTGGAAAAAAATGGTAGCTTCTTTTGCTATATCTTCCTGAGAGGAGAGAAGATTTCCCCCACTGTCCCGTATTTCCCAAATAGAATTCATCTTCCGTCTGGCATTTGCGAAGGAGTGAAAGAACTTTGTATTTCGGTCACCCTCTTTGAGCCAAAGCGCTCTACTTTTTAATCGCCAGGTTAACTCTTCCTTGAGCAGCAGATCGTTCTTCCTCATGATCAGCTCCCTGATTTTGTTCTTTTTTTCGAAAGACATGGAGCACCAGGATGAAGATGAGGTGAGAGATTCCAGTTCAGACTGGATGGAAGAGAGATCGCGGTTGTCCTTTTTAGTTTTTTGAATCTGCCATTCCTTAGCAGAGATTCTCAGAGCTTGGATTTTTTCCCGGAAAGTGGTGAGCAAAGCCATGTTTGATTCCTGCAAGGCCGCCCACTTGCTGGAGATGGATTTATTAAAGGAGGGATCATTTAAAAAAGCTCTATTAAATTTAAATGAATATCCCTTCTTGATGGCCGAGTCCCTCCATTCTAGAAGAATTGGCCTGTGATCCGAGGAGAATTCTTTTGCAATGATGGAGATGGGCATACCGCATTTTTCGATGATACCTGCATTGATGATAAAACGGTCGATTCTTTTGGCTTTATAGGCCTGACCAAACCTGCCATTGTCCCATGTCGGGGAAAACTGATCCGGAACAACGTCCACAAGGTTCCTTCTGATAAATTCTGTTCTTAGCCTGTCGCCCATTTTATCATTTTTCCTGCAAGTTCCCCAACATTCATCAGCACTCAAGGTCACATTTAAATCACCCGCAATTATCAATGATTCCAAGTCTAGAATTTCCGTAGCAAGAAGCTTTTCCCAAAAGGGAAGCCTGTTTTTGCACAGACCGTAAATGTTCAAAAGATTTAACTTAATAGCATTTCCTCTGTAGGATGCTGAGATAAGAATCCCCGCACAGCATTTAAAAGCAATCGCTTTTACCCATACAGGATCCCACATAACTGCTAATCCCCCAGACAGTCCATTCGCCCCGGTTGCAACCATAAACCAAGACGGGAACATCCTTCTGAAATATGCAATCGCATCCTTGCTTGAGTGCATTGTTTCCTGAACAAAAATTATTTTTGGCCTAGCTGATCTGAAGAAATGTTTTAGAGCAATGAATTTAGGGCCAGCTCCCAAGCCCCGAATGTTCATTGAAATGAGGAAGGTCATTTAGAGGATTCGCCGACCATACTTGCTCTAAGAGGTCGAGGGGGATCCGATTCCATAACTGGGACTTCAACAAGGGCCAGATTGGTGATGCCAAGATCAGAGGCAATAGTTCGGCCTCTGAAATGTCTTGAACTTCCTTTTCCTTTTTTCCTTACCGTTATGTTCTTGGCAGAATTGGGGCTTATAGATGGAAAGCATGGTTTGTGGATTGTGAGCGGCTCTAGATCAATAGAGTTTCTATGCAGGAATAGATCGAGGTCACTGTCCATAATGTTTTTTGGGGACTCCGCAGGAGAATTTAGAGGAGTGGGAGAGGGGGATAGTTCCTTTCCTTTCATGAGGGGGCCGGGGCTGCGTGGCAGGTGGAGGTCCGTGGATTTTGATGACGATGGAATGTGGATGGTGTGGGAGCCCACCTCAAAGGCTTCCAGACTCATAGCTGGAGGAGATGGGACCGCGACTCCTTCACGGGGCTCGGGGATAAGAGAGCCAAAACCAGGATCCGAGATGGGGGAGGGGATAATACTTGCAGGAGAGCTTTTTAGGGGGCTATCAGTAATGTTTTCATTCCCCTGCAAAAATTCCGAGACCATTCTTCTCTTGTCAGAAAAAAAAGGCTTTTTAGACCTCTGGAAGTTGCGGAAGCAACAATTTTTGATTAAGTGTCCCGTTTTATGGCATCTGGAACAACGAAATGGGATTCCCCAAAAATCAATCCTCTGAAAGATTTTAATCCCATTCCAGGAGATCTCCACATATTCCGGATAGTTGCCTTTATATTGTTTCTCTATTAAGATCCAGGCAATTCTTTTATCCCGCTCCCCTCGACACCATGGGTCAACATATACAAATTTTCCGATAGAGTTTCCAATATCAGATAGAGTTTATGAGGACCAAAATTCGAGAGGCAAATTAGGGAGCTTGACCCAAATCATGCTGTTTGTTGGTGTGTTCTTCAGGGGGTCGAAACCCAAGTACCACCTCGACAGAGAGAGGAAACTTCTACCACAGACCCATGGATGCTTGAGGATGGAGTCCACGTCCTCTGTTTTAAGGAAATGAAAAGAGAGCCAATCTTTCATGAGACGCGAGATAACCGGGACATATCCAATGATAGGGGTCCATTTTTCGGCCAGCCATTTCCGCATTTCGTCGTCCTCCATATACGGGAAATACCATTTCCCAATTAATGCAAATTTTTGGAGGCTGTCAATGCGCTCAGTTAAGACATCCCTGTTGACATGAATGGCTTTGGCCGGAGGACCAGATTTAACCGGGAGCACCACTTTTTTGTATTTCTTCCTGGTTACGGGATGATTCTCCGAGATGTGATTGCTTTTTGAAAATGAGGAGGGAGACAGCTCAGGATCTGGCCGGGACACACATTCATATCCGGGGACAGGGATCTTTGGAATCATGGATGCCACCGTGTCTTGCCAAGTGGAGATTGGCTCGTGGGCCCTTTCGGCCTCCATGGCAGCTTTAATAAAAGCCAAGGTGGTAGGCGAGTCCGGGTCATCCATTAAAAGACCCCCCTGACAGAGAAAGGAAGCTTAGATCTCGAACCTGACAGGAGATCGATTCCACAGAAGATTATGACAGTCAAGAATTGCCTGGATGGAAGGATCTACTGACAGAAGATTGGTCAGAAAGGACAAAAAGGAAGTCTTCTTCCTGGAATGCTCAGAAAAGGAGGGATGGATCGCTATAGAAAAATGTTTCTTGGTCATAAAAGGTAAGCTGACGTTACGCTTACTTGAGACAAAGGGAAAATCCCCCAGAAACCGAGGATTCTTGTAACCTGTTCATCTGCTTTGAGAATCAGAAAATGAAAAAAAAACCGTCGTCAAATTGACTATAAGAAAAGAGACATTCAGACTTGGGAAGGTGGCCAGGGAATGCAGACGCAATGCATTAATGCAGCCGATCAGTTATGACGGAAATGGATGCCAGAGAAATTCAAAAATCATTCAGATGGTTTTCCGAATGAAAGACCACCAGAATCTGGGGACAGATCCGGCGATTGACCTTGGCAATCTATGCAGCAACAGTAAACCTGGATAATGCACCACCAGCTTCCTAGCCTGAATCTAACATCCGAGCATGGACTGTAAACATGAACTACAAATTTTATCTTGTTTAAGAAATCAAGCCACATGACTCCTATCTTCGACTCGATTAAACATAACCATAAGGATAGCTAGGAGCAAACGTTAAAAGGATTTTAGATATCAACAGAAAATGACCGAACAACATCAGTTCCAGGATAGTAACTATTCACTGACCAGAAATAGCCGAGAAGACCTTCCTAATGCTAAGAGCAAGGTGAGAAAAGGAACCTATCTTGTTTCCACGGCGAGCAGGAGTGACGCGTCCACGGGGATGACCAGATTGAAGGATGAAGAAACGAGGGAGATGAAAACATAGAGAATCTGCAATGGAGGATGGAGAAAAAACGACCCTGCGCCTAAGCGCAGGGGGAAGGAAAAAACTGAAAGTTTGATAGAAATGTCAAATTTATAGCAGGAGAATAGTGCTTGGAAAAGGACGTGTGTTAGCAAGCCATGCAGATAACTTTCCCGGAGTAAGACACGTAGAGAGCCCGGCTTATGAACCTACAAGGACAAAACTTACCCTGAGCGAGTGGCATTCCTGGATAAAACCAAGCGCTGATACCTGGTTGGGTGCATGAATACAGACGTGCTCTGGTTGGCTACTAAAGGGCTGGTAGTCTTCCTCCAGACGCGTGGGCACCGCTCCTGCTCCCGCTCCTCTATGACGAATTGCCGATTCTTTCCACCATCCATAAAAGTAGTTGGTAGCCTATGGAAGTTAGGGTTTGTGAACAATCATAAAATAAATTTTAAATAGGTTCGCTTCATATTTTGGCTACATCTTCTTGATTGGAAATTTTCGTATATGAAATCTTTAGGAATTTTAGGAGACATGTAGAAGTACCTTGGGTACAGGTTCCATAAATACATTTCATTAATTAAACATGTGGCATGCTATACAAGTTTGCTCATAGGAAGAGGCCAAAAAATCATCAAGTTTTGGGAAAGTTACTATAACTTTCAATTGGCACATCAAATTTAGTTCACACCAGTGGAATTGCATAAACTACATATTAACATATGGCAGAACAAATTTTCAGAAAGAGAAGGCCTCAAATCTCAGAGATATGTCAATAAAGCTTCGAACATTCAAATATTCTCCAAATTAAGTTACATAACTTAATAGTGACCTGACTGTTCATTACAAGATCCCCTATTTTTATTGTAATAAAGAAGAGGGTTATTATTATTTTCCAACGTGTTCCCAAAGAAAGCTACTACACCACTATTAAAGTTCCATCCTTAACTCATGAACTAAGTGAAGACTTAGAATTTAGGTTATCTCAATTGGAGAAGAAAGTTAATTAAGTTTATGGTAGTATGTTGAAAAAGGTAGAGTTCCCAAGTTCTCAACAAAAGCTTAAAAGAGAAATGGAAAGAAATGAATGAAAATAAGGAATGGATAGAAAATAAGATGAATGAAACAACGAAGAAATACAAAAATCCAAGATTGTCATGGAAAATTTTCTCTTGGAGAGCTTCCTAAAAGGGGTGTGGAGATCCCAGGAAATCATGAAAATAAGGAGAAACATGATGTTGAGAATCAATCTCACATGGAGAGTATGATATCACAATTAGAGAGCATAAATTTTGAATCACAAAACCATAGTCATGAATTTTTAATCCAAGATCCACATCAACAAGGCTTCAGTGAACACCATGGAACTACTATTCTGAAAATTGGTATGAGGAAATTAGATAGTAATGATCCTATAGCATGGATATTTCAAATGGTTCAATACTTTGATCCTCACCAAGTGGTCGCATCCTTGCAAAAGGTAAATATTGCATCCATGTTTTTATAGCAAGATCAACATGTATGGTTTAAATGGATTTGTGAAAGAAAATAGGATTTTGTTAAATCTTGGTCCATTTTTACAAAGGAATTGATAATACATTATGGAGATATGGAGAGAAACACATTATTTGGTCAATTGGTAAATATGCAACAAAAGGTCCAGTTATAGAGCACATTCAACAATTCCAAAAATTGAGGCTTGAAGTATAGAATAACTTAGAGCATAACTTGTTATACCTATTTATGTGTACTTTAAAGGAAAGCATCCAACCAGAGGTGCATCACTTTGAACCTAAATCTTTAAACATGTTTTCATTATGGCAAGGAAAGTTGAAAATGAAAATATGGCCACTAGAAAATTGGTCACTAATAGCTATACAGAAAAGCATGCTCCCTTTCCTAAACCAACAAGGTTGACTCCTCGTCAAATGGATGAATGAAGTGAAAAGGGACTATGTTTCAACTATGCCAACAATTATATTAAAGGGAATAAATGCAATGAGAATAAATTATTCTACATAGATAGTGAAGATGAAGAAGTGGAAACTTCACAAGATTTAGAGCTAGAAGAAACTACTCCAACAATCTCTTGTCATACATTGGCTGACATTAGCACTCCACAAACCGTCAAGATAGAAAGATATATCAAATGGAAAAGGGTAGCAATATTGATTAATTCAGGTAGTACCCATAACTTCATCGATTACAAATTGGCAAAACTTCTTAATTGATTTGTATATCTAACACCAGAATTTCAACTGATGATTGTAGATGGAGGTACCATAAATTGTTCAGTGAAATGCATTAAGATTAAGTTGAATATGAGGGAGTATTTATTGGTTAGTCCCATGATTGCAATCCAAATAGGTGGAGTTGATGTTGTATTAGGGGTCCAATGGTTAAAATCATTGGGAATAATGGCCCTTAATTTCCAAGATCTTTTCATAAAAAAATTCTTGGAAGGAAAGGAAATTGAGCTTAGAGGCATCCAAAGGAAACTCTATAAAGTGATCAGCTCTAATATCATTCCAAAATTGCTAAAAAAGGGACACCAAGGTGTAGTTGC
This sequence comes from Pinus taeda, assembly GCA_000404065.3. NCBI lineage: Eukaryota > Viridiplantae > Streptophyta > Pinopsida > Pinales > Pinaceae > Pinus > Pinus taeda. The sequence goes on along the minus strand of APFE030461022.1, from coordinate 113,022 downwards.
ACTATTGTGTTCATTATATGCTAAAACATCCATACTTTGGTGGATCTTCAAAAAGTTATCAACAATCATGCTAAGGTATTTGAAGAAATGCCTAAGGTTCTTCCACTTATACAAGATCATGGTCATGTTATTCATTTACAACTTAGAAGTGTACCACCTAACATTAAGCCTTGTAGGTATCCACATGCATAGAAGAGTGATATTGAGCATGTGGCTCAATAAATGTTAGAGGCAGCCATCATTCGGCCTGGCCAGAGTGTTTTATTTTCACTAGTGGTGATGGTTATAAAAAAGGATGGTTTGTGGAATATGTATCTATACTACAAACAACTCAACAAAATGACAATCAAAGCTAAGATTCCTATTCTTGTCATTGACGAATTGTTAGATGAATTACATTGTGCGTTTTTCTTTACTAATTTGGATCTTTGTTTTGGATATCATCAAATCAGAATGAGGTAAGTATACATTCCCAAAATAGCCTTTAGATTACATGAAGGTCATTATGAGTTTTTGGTTGTGCCATTTGGACTTACAAATGCATCTTAAACATTTCAAAGAGTGATGAATTATGTTTTCAAACCCTTCCTTAGAAAATTTGTACTAGTATTTTTTGATGACATATTAATTTACAACAAACCTTGGGAAGAGCACATACAATATGTTGACAAGGTCTTGAAACTATTGGAAGAGAAACAACTATATGCAAATCCTTCCAAGTGTGCCTTTGGGTTTCAAGAAGTGGAATATTCTGGTCATATTGTATCACACGATGGTTTCAAGGTGGATTGTAACAAAATTAATGCTGTGAGGGAATGACCAATCCCAAATACCTTGAAGAAACTTAGAGGTTTCTTAGGATTGATAAGATATTACCTCAAATTTGTCAAGATTTATGGTCAAATAACAACCCCCCTAACAAAATTGTTTAAGAAGGAAGCATTTTCTTGGACTAAAGAAGGAATCAAATCATTTCAAGAACTTAAAGAGGCTATGTGTACAACTCCTGTCTCGGTGAATCCATACTTCACAAAAATATTCACTGTAGAGTGTGATGGCTCAGGGAATGGCATTGGTGCTGTTTTGATGCAAGACAGAAAGCCCCTTGTCTTTGAAAGTAGAAAACTTAGAGGAAAGAACTTACTTAGACCCATTTATGAAAAATAAATGTTGACCATACTACATACAGTTAAGAAATGATGTCCATACCTAATAGGAAGACACTTCAAAGTAAATATAGATCATGATAGTTTGAAGTACTTCTTGGAGCAAATACTATCTTCAAAAGAGCAGCTAAAATGGGTCACAAATATCTTGGGTTATGAATTTGAAATTATCTACAAGAAGAGAAAACAAAATATTGTGGCAAATGCACTCTCAGGGAAAGAGGAAGACACAAATGGTTTATTATGTGCTACTTCTATTTCATAATCTGACTGGGTGGAAGAAGCAGGGATAGAATGGTAGCAAGATGAGAAGATATGCAAGATCATTCAACAACTATAGGAGGATCTCATGCGGTAGAAAAATATACATGGAAAAATGCTTTATTGTGGTATCAAGATTGCTTATACTTGTGTAAGAATTGCCAACCCAAGCATAAGGTCTTATTGGAAGTACCCAATTCTCCTATAGGAGGACATTCAGGGTTGTTGAACACATACCTTAGGATCAAAACACATTTTTTTCGAGAATGTCTTAAAGCAGCTATGCAAAAATTGTGGTGGAATGCCTAGTATGCCAAAAAAATAAAGGAGAGACTATCGAGATCCTAGGACTCCTTCAACCATTAGCCATATCAAGGTAGTGCTAGGAAGAAGTTTCAATGGATTTTATGACAGGTTTACCCAAATATGAAGGAAAGAGTGTCATTATGGTAGCGGTTTATCGAATGACAAAGTATGCCGATTTTTGCTCTATTTCTCATCCTTTTAAAGCAAGTACTATGGTAGAATCATTCATGGAAAAAGTCCACAAAAAACTACACGGAATACCACATATTATTGTAAGTTACAAAGATCCAATTTTCACCGAAGTTTTTTGGACTGAATTATTTTTCTTGTTTGGGTACTTAATTGGCCTACAACTCATCTTACTATCCTCAATCTTATGGTAAAACTAAGATTGTGAATAAATATTTAAAATGATATATATGTTGATTTAAATATGATAAACATACATAATGGGCCAAATGGTTGCCCTTAGCAGAATGGTGGTACAACATATCCTTCCATACTCCATTAAAAATGTCATCATTGATGGCATTTTACGGAGAATTTGAAATGGGGGATTGGGTATTTGTGAGACTACAACCATACAAACAAATGTTCCTTAAGCAACAAAAGAAGGACATTAAATTAGCTTCAAGGTATTATGGCCCCTATAAGGTGTTACAAAGGATTGGAACTGTGGGCTACAAATTGGAATTGCCTCCATCTTCACATATATATCGAATATTCCATTTTTCTTTCTTAAAGAAGGTAATCAGTGTTAAGATCATAGTCAAATCTCTTTCGTCGAAGATTAATGAAGAAGGGGAATTAATACTGGAACAAAAACATTGGAAACAAGGACTAAGTAGTTGAGGAATGAAGTAACTGTTGAGTACCTTATTAAAATTAAGAACCTGTTGAAGGCCCCGAAAATCGGGTCAACAACAAGGGGGATACCCGCCTGGTCTGGACCTTAGTTGGCAGCTCCTTATCTGTTTGGTAGAGCAAGTCCGACTGGGGATATGGGACCAGTTTCCCAATTCAGTGTGTGTGTGTGAGAAAGATGGGTATTTCTGTTCTAAATGGAATACTTCTATCCTAATTCTAATCTAATGCTATGCTGTTGTATTCTAATAAACAGAAAAACATCAAAATTTATGCTAACCCGGGGTGTGATCTTTCTTCTATGCGATCTAAAAAGATTTCAAACAATAACAAGTAATAAAGATCATTCAGCTATTATAAGAAAATAATTCAATAAGGATGAACTACTTCGTATAAGAAGTTAGACGAAACAGTTGTGAAAACTTATCCCATAAATGAGCTATTCATACACTAAACATAAACAAATAGTTATCACCGTACAAAAGTGCCAAATGATAACTCAGACATCCATGCTGTAATGTATAAACAACTAAAAACTGAATATCACTTTGACGCATAAGCAGAAATGGTTGAGAGATAAAAGTACCATTTATAACTAGTCTTACTCATGAGCTTCAAGCGACAATTGATTTATCTCTCCTTGATTTAACATCCACTAAGAGTACAAAAGTGCAACATCAGTAGCAGATATCAAATAAAACCTGTTCCATTCATTCACCAAAACCTCCTCTGAGGGTGCAAAAGTGCATGTTCTGAGGACAAGTTTTTGATAAATTTATGGACCCTTCTCTAAATGCATGGGAAGGGTTTAAATACTACTAACTAAATAACTTATTTACAGAAATTGAGGATTCGGTTTAAATGACCATCCTCTTTCTAAGCAAAACTATTTCTAAAATTAAATATACTATCTAACTATTTCTAAATTTGCTCCTTAATATCGCAAGCATTCAGTATTTTCCTGAGTGGAGTCGGCTGACTGTCTTCCATCTTTGGTTGAGTTAAGCAAACAGAATCGACAAGAGCTGGCATTATCTTCTCAGTAAAATTGATGATATACTTGAGAGTCATCCAATGACTATGTGACATTACCATGTATTCCTGGTAAAAATCCCATTTCAACTTGGTTAACCCTTGGACTGCTTCTGCTTTTCCTTCAGTCTTATGTTTCCAGTTTGTTTCTATCACTGCTTTTTTGCAATTTTCGGGGCTTGCAGGTGACTGAGTAACTAGGAGCCTTCCTTTTCGAGCAAGTTTTCCTAGCGATGCGCGCATCGGAAACTGCCTCTATTTTTTGATCCGGGCTTCAATAATGCGTTTTTCGCCTCTTGCGCCTTTTTCTCTCATTGCGTATAAAGCTCAAAATTTGTAAAAATAGTGATTCCATGAGTTCCTGACCCTGAGCATTACACCGTCTGTTTCTGTTATCAGCATCGTTCATTACCCATTCAATCATGGCTGTATGTGAGAAATCTGTGATGGATGCCCCAGAAGAGTTCTGCAGTTCTTTCTCTCCCTTAAGTGGATTAGGTGTGCCTTCCGAAATGGACATTGGAGTGATGTCTTTCCTCCTCATAGTTTCCTGGATACTGCCTTGTATAACGCTTCGTCCTTCTTTCCTGCAGTTTACATTTGAGGTGGAAGTAATGATAAAAAATAATGACAGGAAAACTTTTAAATGCTGAAGATATGCAAAGCATGCCACCTTACGTGAACTAGTTCTTCGAAAAACACAACACCATACTTCATTAACAACTGGCAACAACTCATTAATTCGCATTAAAATGCATGACCAACTCTTGGCTGAAAAAGTTTTCTCGAATAATGAGCCAGAACCAATTGCGATGGAGAGGTCCTGCGATTTGCTTTGTGATATCGTAGATCGCTGTATCGCAATTTCATCGTATTGTTCTATCGCAAGGTCGCAATATCGCAATGTCGCAACATCACAACTTTGCAGAATCGCGGTATCGCAGTATCGCAACATCGCAGTGTCGCAGTATCACAGTATCGCAATATCGCAGTATCGCAAATCGTTATAATCCTTATGCGTAATTCATGTGGTTTTTGCGATATGCGATATCGCATATTGGCGATTTTAGAGTTTTTTAATGTGAGTGCTTCTTTAATGTATGCGATGCGATGAAGTTTCGCGTCGCAATCTTGCGTTTTTCATCATTTTAGCTCATCAGAAGGTACCCTATCATTCTTTGCATGATGCGATATCTCTTAAGGAGTGAATTTTATTTCTTCATTATGAAACATAGGTTTTTTTTTTAGATTCTTCAAGGTATTTTCCTAAGTCCATGGTGTTGTAAGTTTTATCTAAAAAGAAAATATAACACTAATTCATTTTTTAGATTTTTACTGAGGGTCCCCACTTATTTAGTATTAGCAATAACACTTTATAAGGAGGGGGGTTGTTGGTGGCCACAACAGAACCTACCAGTGGAAGAAGCAACATGGGAAGATGTGATTTTCATGCAAAAACACCCTCATATAGTCAAGTGTTGAGGACAACACTTCTATGAAGGGAAGGGGCATGTTAAGCCTTATATAAGCCCCATGTTAATGCAAAATCCCTTCTTAAACCCTATATATTGAGTGATTACATTTCTATTGTATTGCTATATTGTTATATAAGCTAGAACACCTCATGGTCCCATTTTATTACAATTGTATCCTTTGTCTCCTACACACACACATTAGGAGACCTAGTCTGAGGATCATCAAATATTGTCTTGTCCATTGCATTTATTATAAAAGGAGGTTTTCATATCATTTTTAAGGCGTAAGGATCATAACAAAACAAGTTAGGGTTTTTTTAGGGCCCAAATCTATCGTTGTGTAGAAGTAATTCCCTTCGTGTTGTTGTGGCATTGGTCTAGCACTTAACCCACCCAGTGTGACATGAGAGCAACAATGGAAAGCACCTCGGGGGTAAAATCCATCCTTCAGGAAAGTGTTCATGGGGGGTGGAGGTTCTAGTTCAATCCATTATATGCAAGCACCCCATTGATTGGCTCCAAGCCCAAATTGTGTGGACAAAAACAAAGATGATCCTCCACTAGGGGTGAATTAGAAAAACCATACGCAAGGGAGATGCCTCCCTTAAGGCGGTCAAAGATCCAAAGTACAAAGCAAAATTGAACAAAATTGAGAGCTACATTCAACGTGTGAAGAATTACACCTTAATATGCAAGTTTATTGGCACAATGGATAGATCATTGGTTGACAGGTCCAACAAAAATGGCAACTAGAGGGACACATTGGTCTCAAGCTAGAATCAAAGGCTTTATTTAGGGTAATTTTTGTAAATTTAGAAGACAAAAATAGGGTATTCAAGAACAACCTAGATTTTTCAATAATGTGAGGTTATTCATAAAAGTTTGGCAAGAAATGTATAACCTAAAAAAGGAAAAATTCCTTGCAACCACAATTTGGGTTTGTCTATTTTCTCTACCAAAAGAATTTTGGGAGGAGGAAATCTTAAAAGGTATTGGAAACATGATTGGAAATTTTGTGAAAATATTTGAAGTGACCAAGCGATGTTATGTCTCATATGAGAGGATATGTATGCAAATGAATGTCTCCTAGCCATTATCGAATTCAATCAAAATCTGCTACAAAGATGAAGTTTGGAAACAACCACTAGATTATGAGCATGTACCATTTTGATGTTGTGGGTATCATGAATATGGCCATGTATTTAGGGATTGTCCCCTAAATCTCACAAAGGAAACAAAATAAAATTAACAGAGGTTGGATCACGAGGGATTTCAGAAAGTCTAACCTCGCTTGAAAAACCTTCGAGCAGAAAATGCAACAACATTAAAGGAGCCCCTTCAGTCCAAAATTTTCTCTGAGGCATTGACTATAGGAGAGAAGGATATGCCATATCAATTACATCCTTGAGAGACAAAGTAAAGGGAAATGGAAAACCAGAGGTGAAACCTCATAAGAGAAAAGTGCCAAAGGAATCCATAAAGAATGCAACAATAAAGGAAATTTATATGCAAGACATACATGGAATATGGAATGTTGACAGGCGAGTAGGCATGGATATGGATGAAATTGCATTCTCAAAAATCATATAATAATGGACAGGCAAGTGTTGAGTCCAAAATTTTCTTCTTTTTTACAACCCTTTTTGCTTTCCTTTTCATCCTTTTCATGATAGTTTTGCTACTTTTTCAAGTTGAAAGGTCACCTAAGATATGCTAAAACATCATAAAAGGTATCAAGCATTCATGGTTTAAAATCTATTGTTCTTTATGAAATTTAATCTAAACATTCCTATATTTACCAAATTGTACTCATTCCGCACTAACCGAAGATTCCACAGCTACATCCATGGTTAGATAGGTTCCAACACGTTGGAGAAGGAATAAAGGACACAGGTAGATGGAAAATGATCAAAACATGGACATCCACCTATCATGACGATCTTGCAAGTCACCTGGTTCCAGAGATCTAATGGTTGAACCATAAGTCAACTCTGGTTATAACACTCCAACAATGCACATGATTTGAAAGTGGTTTGTGGAATTATCAAGCAAGAGTGGAATTGGATAAGAAGAATTTGGAGTAGATATGTCAAACCAAAATATTCTCATGATTTTCTCCTTTAGTAGAAAACCATGAGAAGAAGCACTCCAATTTTGATTTAATTTCTTAGTTGTCAAAATAGAAACTTGCTTCTCGGCTTATGACTCTTTAGACAATTTTTTAGTAGAGGATTATAAAATGCCATGAGGTGAAGTAGTAGAGATCGTTATTATTGCTAAATTTGTAGTCATTTCTCATTGAAGACATTGGAATTTAATACAAAATCTATGTTCCTTTGATCAATGTGTGGATGAATATTAAGATAGTTGATTTCGTGCTTGCACTCAACGGGAGGCCCCCCTTGAGAGTTGTAAGATTAGTTTAGTTATGGTTATGTTAATTTAATTCATTTGATGAATAGTTCTTTCTTCACTGCAATTCGTTGATGTTTTTTATTAGTATTTTGTCCATCGATTTCTAGTTTAATTTTCAGTATTTTTAACAGGTCAAATGCTCATAAAAAGACTAAAATATTTCCTTTTCACAGTTTCCTTTATTTAGTTGCTTTCATATTGATTTCATGAGTAATATATAGAGAAATTTTTAAATCATAACTACACACATTAGTAATCCTTCTGAGTTACACCTTAGTTTGCTATTTTGTTGAAGTAATTAAGATTTAGATTTATTTTTTCTGTTGAATAGAATAGAATTTCGATTTGTAAGAGAATTTAGAATATTTCAATTTCCTACAAGTAGAATTAGAATTTCAATTCTGCCATTAGAATAGAATTTTCAATTCAGTTCAAATAGAATAATTTTAAGTCTTGTTGCAACAAAGTAAATTTCGATTCAGTTCAAATAGAGTAATATTTAATTCTTGTTGCAATAGATTAAATTTCAATTCAATTTAATAGTTAGAATTTTCAATTGATTTTGCCTTGAAGTTTGATTTGCTTTTAAAAGAGTAATTTTGATGGAAAGGACATGTGCATTGGAAGGTTTTGAGTTAACCTTATTCCATTTACATTTAGTTCAATTTCACCTTTTAAAATAAAAAATCAAATTCCTAACATATATTGTGCACATGCATTTCACAAGTACATGAACCTTGGTTGAAAATTAATGAAGTAATTTAACCATCAATTAAATTACCCAACAATTTGGCGTCGTTGACAGGCAAGTGTATACATGACTTTATTTTTTGTTTTCATATAATTTAGATGCATTCGATCTTATAGGTGCACAATTAAAGAACGTTAAGGATAATTTAGAATGCATGAATAAAGAATGAGATTCTAGGGGTAGATTTGTAAGTAGAGGTAGAGGACAAAGTTTAATACCAACATCACCACTCACTTCCACTAGACCACGTAGCCCCACACCATCCAATGACACTCACATTCCATCTATAGCAGGTATACATAGATTTCCTAATATGCATAGATCTTAAATCCAACCTAGGGAATCACTAACTTCTTCCACTAAAGTTGTAGTTGAAGAACCTACATCCCCTACTGAAGGAGTTATATTTCTCTCTTCAACATGAGGACAACTTTTAGTATAGGAGTTAGAAGTGTCGAGTGAAGAATAAGAAGAGATATATTCTGAAATACCATTAAAAGAAGAACTAGAGGAAGAGCTAGACAATCCTATTGTTGAACATTATATTAGATCTAAAGAGTCTACAATGGTAGGAGAAGGGGAAGGATAAGTACACAATGTAAATGGTGAACTTAGGATTGGAGGTGGAAGAGGAAAATGAGGAAATAGAGGATGAAGTGATAGAGGAGGTAGGGGAGAATCAAATCCTTATGGATTTCCTATCTTTGATGAGGATACCATAGCCACAATGAAAAATATCTCACCTTCTATCCTTCCAAAATTTCATGGCCTAAGAGCTGAGGATCCAAAGACATTTCTTTTTGAGTTTGAAGTATTAAGTAGATCCTATGACTACTTACTTGATACTCAAAAACTGAAACTATTTCCGGCCACTCTAAAACATGGAGCACTTAAATGGTTTATGGGTCTAGGAACACATAATATCAGAACATGGGAGGAGATGAAAAGGGTGTTCCTAGAAAAATTAAGATTATTATATGCCCCATAACCTTAAGGATTGATTATTTAAGATGATGAAAAAGGAAGATGGAGGCCTTGAATACTTAGTGGAAAGATTTGCCTACAATGTTAAAAGCGATAGGATGCATGATTTATATGAGGAAACATTGAAATCCCTTTTGTTAAAAGATATAAGAGACAAGTTGATTTACCTCCTTGACTTAATGGGAAAGGAGATGTTTCCCAACTTTCATTTGGTGAAATGCATGATTTGTGCAAACATATTTCGAGATGCAAGGCTAGATCTGGTAAGAATCCAAGAGATCCAGTCATGTCAAGAGTTATTAAATCTACAACTCGAACAATGAGTAGAGCAGAATTAGGCAATTTTCTTGATAATTTCAAAACATATATTCTTGGAAATCTTTGTGAACAACTAGATACTCTCAAAATACAAAACAAGCAAAAAGTTGAGAATGTTGCATTATCTATCTTCTATCCTAGGTGTAGGAAAAAACATGCTCTAAGAGAATGTCCTCTTGATAGTGTAGAAATTCATGTCATATGTACTAAAAATCATGATAAAAGTGAATGCCCTTTAATACCTAGGCTTAAAATTGTCTTTCAGGATGAACCTGGAACAAGCCAAGTAGAATCACTTCCCTCTATTGCTAAAATACCATGGCAATCCTAACAGTTAGGCATGCACAAGGTTTTAACACTCAATACTAATCATATGTACAACCACATAATAATTGGATTGCACCTATGCCTTGGAAATCTTGTCCACCCCAACCCCAAAATCCGTATTGGGCATAAAGTTGGTATATTTCTCATGGCATAAAACCCCAATATCCTTAATTCCAACAGCCTTATTCCCCTTATCCACCTCACTACTACCCTCCTCAACCAAACCAACCTCCTTAACCTCAATTTCAGACCCAACCACCAAATCAACCACTTTCATTACCATTTGTTAGGGCCTAAATCTACCTCAGGTTGAGAAAGGCAGGTCTAGGGTAACATCAAACCACGCTTAACCTGGTAGCTGGCCCTACCAGGTCAGGAGAGGGCTCTCTCCTTGTCAATCTCAGGAAAATATAGCAATGAGGCTTGAGATGGCTGATATAAAGACTAATTTTAGGCTAGGTATATGCTCAGAGAGGTTTCATTAAATTTTATGGTTTGTTGGCTCAAATGTGAAAGGCAGATTTGGGTCCGAGGAATGGACTCAGTATTGCAGAGGTTTCTGTGGGGCGAGGTAGGAAAATGCTTTAGTACTTTAAATTGAGTGAGATGGAGAGTTTTAAGACTGGTGAGGAGTTGGAGAGGGCATGAGAGTCTCGGGAATCCTCTTCAAATAGTTGAAAACATAAAAAACTAAACAAACCCTAGGTAGAGCACTGCAACATGAATGATTTCTACCTTTATCCTTGATTCATTTAGTTCAGCTGAAAAGAGAGAGATAATGGCATACATAAACACATGTAAACTTGAATTACAGAAGAAAAAACAATACCAAATCAACTTGCCACAAGAATCCCACAAAATGCTGCAAACCCTGGTCTATTCCTTTGCCAAACTGCAAAGATGAATGTACAATGATGCTCGAAGCTTTCACAAGAGTCCAACCTTGACAAATCACTGAAAAAGTACTAGATATAGGTAACAAACAACCCATGCTAGCCTTTAGGGGTCGAATTCATGAGTTTAGGTGATGTTTCAACAAGATCTAAACTAAGAACTAAAAAATAGGCAATGGAATAGCTTGTCTCTAAAACCTAGGAAACTGATTCATTCAATTTCAAAACTACCTTTTCATGATGTATCTACCTCCATGAATGAATTTTCAACATTTTTACATCAAATTCCATCAAGTTACAACAATTTACATCATGAGTTTGACCGTGAGAGATAAAAAGTCAAACTGAGAAAAAACTAGGCGAAAAACAGAGTTTTTTTGGCAAAAATGGCAATTTTCCATCCTATGTGCCGCGCCACTTTCCCTGTGTGTAGTGCTTTTTTTGCAGCTGATTTTGGAGGCCTTTCCGTGCACCAAATTTTCTCCACGTGGGCTTGTTGGAAAGGTCTATCTGTCTACTTCCTAGAAAAAATGAAATTTCTCAATTTGGTGTCCATTCGCCCCTCCAAAAGTGAGTTCTCCCAACACTGCTTCTTGTGTGGCCAAAAAGGGGCAAAGAGAGCATTTTTTACCATTTTGGAAGCTCAAAAATTGACAAAACTTTCTAGTAATTTTTGGGAATTCATAATTTTCATGAGGAATCCAAAAATTTAGAGTTTTCCTCCAGAGGAGGTCCCTAGCAAAAGCGAGCGCCAGGTGGCGCTATGCACCAGGTAGAAAAACCTGTGTTTTCCTTAAAAAATTCAAAATTGACAAAAAGTGTGCCAAATTTCTTAAAATTTGTGCTAAGTTACCTGCATCAAGTACTATGTTGGGCTAAGGAAGCCTCAACCAAGATTTTGAGTCTATCTTGGTCTTTCTTCCTCCTCAAAGTTTTCCTCAACTTTGCTTTTAAGCTCCTTATTCTCGCTTTGCAAATCTTGTTTCTTGCCAAATAGTGATAGGCCATGTGCCTCAACATCTTTTTCTCTTTGTTGACCTTCTCCAATAGCTTCTCCAAGTGCATGTTTTCCCTCTCTAGCCAAGATTCACGATCAGCTTCAATCTCTTGCTCTAGTGGTGTCAATTTGATTTTCCTCCTCTTGGCTGCTTGCTGGTTTTATCTTATGGTTTGCAGCTCCATGATCATGTGTTGATCCTCCAGCTGCTTGTTCCTTTGCTCAAGGTAATTGATGATCCACTTAGCCCTTTCAAGGTTAAGAGCTAAAGCATGAATGTCAGCTTCTTGTTCCTGGATGCTCTCTTTGAGTTTTGAGCTTTGGGAGCCCAAATCAGTGTCCTCATCCTAAATGAGAATGAAATCTCCCTCTCTTGACCTTCAGAAGGCCCTTCATCATGCACTAGTTGTTTATCTTTGTCTTGTGCCTGCTTTTCTGTTGAAGGAAACGAGACCCCTTCCACCCCAAGTGGAGATAGTACTCGTTTGGCTGCTGCGAATAACCTCCTTGTCCCCTTTTCATAAGTGACAAATACTGGCACACTGGTTGTTTGAGTCTCATGAACTTCTTGCTGATGTGAAGGCCCTCCTGCCTCATGAAAAACTGATGGGGTCACTTGAGGACTTATGAAAACCTCATGTGAAATGAAATCATCCCAGGAAACATTCAACAAGCTCAGCTGATGCAAAACGACAATCTTGATCAATGCAAAGTGATAAATCTTGTAGAATTGAGGCTTCTGTGATCCATCATATTTATAAGAAGAGCTTCGGCGTAAATCACATAGGACAGATCTTTGTCGACGCGTTTCGACCAGCTAGTGTGGTTCATCCACACTCGCTGGTCGAAACGCGTCGACAAAGATCTGTCCTATGTGATTTACGCCGAAGCTCTTCTTATAAATGTGATAAATGTTGTTGTACTGTTGATGAGGAGGATTCCTTTGCACCAATGTGGTCATTTTCTCAATATTCCAGCACATGAAATAGGGGAGGTTCATCATCCTCACTCTAGTGAAATGCATCAATAATCTGACATGCTAAGTGTATAAGTGAGAAAATCTGCCTTCACAGCTAAAGTATTTGATTATGAGCTTCATGAGTGGAGCATATGTGTGCTGTAGGTATCTGAAAGGGAAGACCCTACTGATTTGCTTCTGATAGGCAGCCTTGATATAAGGCTCATAATGCTCTTTGTCCACCAGTTGTCCTTTGTTCCACTGTTCGGCCACATTCGGAATACCTGTTGCTTCAGCTATAGTTTCAGGTGTCAAAGTGAATGTAACACTTGCCAAATTGACCTAGCCATTGTGAAGATGGAGGACAAATAATCTAGCAAGCTCATGGTGGTATTTGACTCTTTCCACCATCTCACAAAATTGGTAGCAAGACTGATGTTTGAAACATGCTACAGCAAGAGGACAAGCCAATAGCTCTGTAAGTGTAGTGGGCTCGTCCCGGATGTGTTTCCCCCCTTGTGAAGTTTTCCTGGTGCATGAATTCTTGGGAGGATTCACTCACTGTTTCCTCATCTTTTTTCATAAGGTGAATCTGTTTCCATGTTTTCCACTGTATGGTGTTTCAATGACGAGTATGAAGAGATTTTAAATGAAGAATAGTTGTTTTCTGTTTAATGAAAGGGATTGATGACTGGGACTGTGAATGAGGAACTGTGATGCTGGTTGTAGGGTTTTTTGGGAGTGGCAGGGTTTTGGGAATGCCAATTAGGGTTTGGGAATAGTGGGAATTTGTTGTTAGGATTTAGGATTTTGGGGATATGGGGGTAGGATGAATGTGAATGAGAGAGGGGTAAGGGATATGAAATGAGGGGAGTGTATTGGAGGAATGTGAAAATGATTGCAGGGAGCAAACAACAACAATGACAATTTTTGAAAGCCCTGGACAACTTTTTCAATGGACTATGCAACAAACTAGGTTTTTATCTTTCACCTATTGAAACACCATGAAATATGATCAAAACCTTTGCAATGGCAATATGAGAGCTTCCACTTACTTGAAAGAACGAAGTTTGCAAGATTTGGGAGCTTTGCAAAGTCGATTTGATGAAATTCGAGCTTGGAAGGCAGGTGCGCCGCGCCCACTAATAGGTTCACCACACTTGTGTAATTTCCAATGTGTTTCCTGCGCTCTATGCGCCGCGCCGACCAGGTGCGCCGCGCCTCAACTCAGGTGCATCGCGCCCAGTAAGCTTTCACAATTTTTGCTGTGATTTCTCTTTTTGCTTCTAAAATCGCAACTTGGCTTGTTCACTCTCTCTTTGGCACACAAATGAAGTTTATAACACAAGGGAAACTTTATATACAAGTGACTTTGATTTTTCATTTAAAAAAACCCACTTTCTAATGTTTTTCCTTTCAATTTATCATTTAAAACTCTGTTTTGGCAGTTTGACTTGTTTTTTGAAAATTAATGGACTAATGCTTTGAATCTCTTGTCTCTTTGCAGGAGCTGAAGTGCAGGAGCTTGGAAAGGTGACCGGGGCTGCATTTCCGGACTTATTACATATAGGAAGAACAAAATTAAATGAAATTTATATACATAGAAGAAAAAACTCCGTTTTTCCTCAAAACAGGGTTTTGAGGAAAAATCAATCACTGAACATGTGATTATTGAAATTTTGATGCTGAGAACTTATTTGACCTCCTCATGTGCCTACTGACCATTATTGAGATTTACAAGACTTTAATGACAAACCCTAGACCTAATGAGACCTAAAAACCCTAAAAATGGCTTTTGTAAGTGTAAAGATAGAAAATGACTGTAAATGACCTAGATTTATGAAAATAGGCCAGCAGGTAGAGACCATGAGAGAAAATTGATAATATGCCACTACCATCAGATGATCCATGACCTAATGGAATGCAGCTGATTGGATGAGACACCTAAAATGCAATGCAACAAGAGGATTTTGATCACTGATGGAGGGATGAAGATACCGACACTAACATTGGCTCCAATGGGGATGGTAGCTCCTAGGAGGTGCCAAGAACTATAGATCTATGGAAAGCAGATAGTGCCTCTTCCATTGGGCTATGGAGTCAATAACTTCCGCAATCATAAAACCAATATCTTGACTCAAAACTGGACTCAATTACATGACCGAAAACTGACTCAAAACCGACTCAAACAACTAACTCTATCAATCCACACAAAGTAATCAAGAACTGATATCAAACCTCCAATTTTATAGCCTTCACTTCGGGCCCCAAACTGACTGAATGACGACAGTGCACACTTGTAATGAAGAAAATAATATGGTATGTACAATGACTAATTATGATAGCAAAAAATATCTCAAAGATAATACCATTTCAGCAGCTGACCATTGACCGACCCACCTGGACAATCTTCTCCATTCATTTCTTTCAGTAGAAAAGCATTTTGACTCCGATATGCAACAATTTTGAATGGACCCTTCCACAGATTCTCTAACTTTCCGTGCTTGCCTTTGTCCTCGTTTCTAGTATCCCACTTGAGCATTATGTCCTCAATCTAAAACTTATCTGACTTTCCCTTCTGATCATAGATTTTCTTAATTCTCTCTTGCAGCCTGAAGGTATTCTGGAAAACCTCCTCTCTCGTCTACTGTAAATGGATCATTTGGTTTATCCTTCGCTGAAAATGATCCTCTTCGCTGCCAGCTTCTTGTAGAAGTTTTACCACTGGGACTGTGAGAGATGTTGGGAACACCATGTCAACACCATATACTAGTGCAAACGGAGACATGCCAATTGATTTCTTCTGACTTACTCTCTCTGCCCAAAGTGCATTAACAGGCTTTTTGTGCCATCTCTTTTTGTTTGTTTCCAACAGCTTTTTGATGATGTTAACTAATAATTTATTTGAAGATTCCGCCAATCCATTACCTTGTGGATAGTATGCAGTTGAATGCCCCAAGGTAATTTGATATTTATTACAAAAATCAATCATTCTTTTAGATTTAAAAGTTGCTGCATTGTCTGTAATCAACTTGTTAGGATGATTAAGACATGACAAGATATTATTTTTAAGAAATTGAATTATTACCATATAAGTGGCCTGCTGAGTGGGGATGGCCTCAATCCATTTTGTAAAATAATCTGTAGCAGTTAAGATACACTTATGCTGAGCTGAAGATGTGGGGTGGATCTCTCCAATAAAATCAAGGCCCCACTGCTGAAACTGAGCACTTACTTCAACTAGTTTGAGAGGTAGTGGCTGTAATTTTCTCCTTCCCCGAAAAATTTGACATTCATGGCAGCTTGTAACAGTTTTATAAACATCAGCATAGAGGGTAGGCTAATAGTACCCTGCTCTCAAAATTTTATTTGTTGTCGTCTTCCAAAATAGGTGACCTCCACAATCCCCCTTGTGAAAATCATCCATGACCTGTTTTGCTTCTTCCTCAACCAAATAATTCAGCAACATACCTCCAGGATCTTTCCAATACAATGCATTATTCATAATACAAAATTTGGTAGCCTTTAATCTCAGAGTTCTACTTTTATTTTTAGCCATTCCCAGAGGTGGTGAAAGATTTTGGAGTACATATACAATATCATAATACCAAGGGGGATGGATAAAAATTTCTGATACTTGAACAGGTGAGCTATCCTCATCTTCTTCGGACATAGCAACAATCAAGTTTATGTCCAAGGCATGCAAATTGGACTCTGCCATCAGTTTTGCCAAACCTTGCCCCTTGATGAGTTTTGTTGGCTTTATTTCCAAGTCATATTCTAACAAAGCTGTGATCCATTTGCCTCATCTCCCTTCTAGATCTATCTGCACTAAACATCTTTGATGACTGCATTAGGAACATAGGCAAGAATATGAGAATGCAAAATATATACTTGGAAATCTTTCACAGCTTTCACTAAGGCAAGAGCTTGCTTCTCAATAATATTATACTTTAAGGCTGCATCTCTTGTTTTTCTGCTGAAAAAGGCAATTGGCTTCTCAAGTTGATCCCTTTTCTGCATTAAGACCACTGCCATAGTATGCTCTGAAGTGAATGAAAATAAAATAAAATCTTGGGAATAATCTGGGTTGATCAAAATTGGAGCTGAAGAAAGGGTTGATTTTACCAAATTGAAAGACTTGATAGCTTCTTCGGTCCACTTTACTACACTATCCTTCTTTAACATGTTTGTGATTTCCCTCAAATGTTCTGCTAGATTTGGCACAAAACGACGTAAGAAGTTCATCTTAGCGTTGAATGCTTGGATCTCCTTTTTACTACGGGGAAAATCAATTTTCTGAATAGCTTCCACTCAAGCAGGATCGATGCGGATGCCCTCCTTTGATATGATGTGACTGAGAAGTGTCCATGGCAAACAAACTCTTTTTGGGATTAAGAGATATGTCATACTTTCTGCACCGCTGAAAAATAATCTTCAAATGGTAAAGATGTTCCTCATCTGAATTAGAGAAAATTGTTAAATCATCAAGATAAACTACTAAAAATACATCTTTCTCATTTGCAAAGGCGATATCCATAGCTCGCTGAAAAGTTGCACCAACATTCTTTAAACCGAATGGCATCTTGGCATAATGGAAAGTCCCCCACGGAGTGGTGAATGTTGTTTTATCTCTGTCATCCTCATGGACCAAAATCTGATTGTATCCGGAATACCCATCGAGCAACGACATACGAGATGCCCCAACCACTCTTTGAAGTATGTGGTCCATCTTTGGCAACAGATAATTATCTTTCAAAGACACCTTATTCAGATTTATGAAATCAATGCATAATCTAATCTCACCTGTCTTCTTTCGCACGGGCACCAAATTGGAAATCCATTCTAAAAATCTGATTGGAACGATTATACCAGCCTTGTATAATCGATTCACTTCCTTCTCTATGGATGGCAACAACTTAGGATTGATCCTTCTTAGCTTTTTGCGAAATGGATTTTGGTTTGGCTTGATTGGAATGATGTGTTAAATTATACTTTTATTTTACTCCTTCAATTCTGAATAGTCCCATGCAAATACATCGGTAAATGAGGACAATAAACTAATGTACTTTGCCTTTACCTGAGGAGGCAATGCCTTTGAGAACTTCACCATCTTTGGATTTTCTGCTGTTCCAATATTCACGTTTTCAACTCCCTTTTCAGTCGGCATCAAACTTGGTTTTTGGGCTACGTCATCTTGGTCAAATAATTCCTCTAAAGGTATGAGGCCTTTAGGGATGATATTGTCTTTCAACTGCAAAACTTCCATCTGATTTACTTCTAAGTCTGGTTCGCCATTATCTTGCTCACCATCTATAGAAGTGTGTTGATATTTACCTTCATTTCATAGAAATTCTTCAATCTCTTTATCATCTTGAAACACTTGCCAATATCTTTGATTATCAAGGACAGCTGGGCGATATTTCAAACTTATTGTTTGAATTCATCGGAATCTTCAAGTTACTCGCTGCTATTGCAAGGGAATCTGCAATAACATTCTGTGCACGTGGAACATATGTCAAAGCAAAATCTGGAAACAACCTCAAAATGTCTAAAACCGCATTACGATAAGCCCTCATTCGAGGATGCTTTGCTTGGTACTCTCCCTTGACTTGCTTGATCACTAATTTAGAGTTGCCATAAACTTAAATTCTTTTTGCATTCAGCTTTTTGAGGATTTTCAGCCTGCAATTAGTCCTCATATTCTACTTCATTATTAGAATAATCAAAAGCCAACTTGTATGAACAAACTCTTACATTACTCAGGACCTTATTTGCTGAGAAAACAGGGTTGCGTATCCAAATACCAATTCCGGCACCTTCCCTACCTACAACTCCATCAAAGTCCATACTCCACAAGCCAGCTTCCTCTTCCAAATGCTAAAATTCTGCCTGTTCTTCTACCTTTGGTTGCTGTCCATCTTTTTCTTGCTGCTGGTGGAATGTTGACTGCTCAACGGTACTTTCAAGCCTTTGCCTTTCTTGATGAAGTACAACTATGAAATTTTCTGTAATCTTGGGTATATCTTCAACTTCAACTAATTGACTATTTACATCATTGAAACCACTGTCAGAATAAAGAACAAAATACTCTAAATCTGTATGTACATAATTAATTGGATGATTCATAGGTTTCTCCTTGCTCGTGATCATGTACTTCATCTTTTTCTCTCTATATAACTTCCTCATTTGACCAAACATGGGAATAGTAGCATAGGAGAAATCTAACTGCAATGAACCTTTGAGTTTTTCACCCCATGATCTATATAGAAGCATGCCAAATTTAGGGGGAATGTCGGCCACAACTACATCCATAAGAACATTTTTCGCTGGAATCTAATCCAAACTGACAACCAAATCTTTAATGAGACCAATACATCTTACTCTACCAGAATCAAAGGAATAAAGGTCATGATACTTTCTAGTGATGTCCAAACCCAATTTTTCCATAATTGCCTTTGGCATGAGATTATGAGACGCTCCTGAATCAAACATGGCATTGTGCAAAACATAATCATGCAATCTAAGGCTGATGTAAAAAGGAGCTACATCACTATCCTCAGATTGACCTTCTAATACCAGACCAAAGATAAGTTCAGGTTGGTCATCTTCTACATTTACCTTATCAAACTAAGGATCTACATTCAAAATCTTAGCCACTTGACCTTTATAACTGTTGTTCTTCATTAATTCAATCAACGGTATTGACTTTTTTAACTTAGCAATTTCATTTTCTAAGCTAAAGGCTGTAGTTTTCTCTACCTCTTTGACTGAAGCATCTTTCTTTTCAGTTTCCTCCTTTGTTGTACTTAGCTGATTTGACTTTTCGTTTGTTTGTGAGTGATGCTGTTGTGCTGTGACACCTTGAGAAGCGTCAAACAATGGTATCTTGCTTTGATAATCAGCGACCATGTTATCCAAGTTCCATGGAAAAACAAGAGGTGCATATCTGGCAGCCATTGCTCAAGGTGGATTTACAACTGGCCTTGGGGCTGTAGGAGGAGTTGGAACGACCAGTGTATGAGGTGTTGAAGGGGCTGAAGAAATTCTTGATGTTTGAGGTGTAGAAGGAGTGGATGGAGGTGAAACCACTGTAGATTTCTGATCAGAGATGACGGGCTGCATGGGAATAGTGGGAATAAAAGGAGTTTCAGTAGGAATTTCTGAATTAGATACAACATCAGACGAACCAATAGTAGCAGACGCAGATTCTAAGAACTCGAGAATATTGGTAGCCACAATTGAAGTTTGAAGATTCAGAATATAAGCGTTAATTGATATATTTTCTCTTTCAATTTCAAGATCCTTGACAAACTCATGATTTAGAGCAACAACACCAACTGCACTTTCAGACTTAGTCTCAAACAAAGATAGCTCAAAATTTTCATCAAATGGAAGATCTTTAAGATATTCAAAAACAATCGGGCATGAACAAGATCTAACATAGGAATCACAAAACTTTTTTGGCAGAGAATTCTTGGAATAAGATTTGGGTTTTCATACACGGGAGGAGGATCAGGATCAGGATTTGCTCTAGTGTATCGTCTAGAAGCCAGTGTGTTGATTTATTCCCAAAAATCAAATTGACATTACAATCTTGTTAGCCTTTGAAATTCTAAACTCATCATCCAAAAGTATGGAATTATTTGATGTACTGGGGCAATTTGCAAGTCAAATGTTCAGTTTATAAGATTAGATCGGAGTTTGACTGAAGTAGCTTTTATCTACTTATGCACTCGTAAAGCAAAGTGCAGTTTGAAGGCTTCCTGGCATAACTTCAAGCTCCGTCTGTAGTTTATAAATCACATTTTTCCAATTTCATTAATGACTCACGAGTATAAATAAATCTTCATTATTTCTTTATTTTTCTTAATAGGAATGAGTAGAGTTTTATACTAAATCTATGCCAAATCAAACAAATACCCAGGAAATTTGCTATATTTGTTCCTTTGACTTCTTGTACCTTTGTGTGAATATTTTTGATACATCTAAGGGACTACATTGTACTGCAAAATTTATTATATGCCTACATGAATAAATCCTTCCAAAAATACCAAGAAAAACACAAATTTTGCAACAAGAGTACATCAATTCATATTATGACTCCCCTCTTCTGATGGCCAGTTGAGGTATGAAAGTGAGCCCCCTTCTTTCCTCCTTGTGGCTATGGTATCCATGAGGTTGGAATTTAGAACATAGAGTTGGTTTTGTAGTGCCTCTATCTGTGAACATAGTGCATCAGTTTCATCCATCTATTTGGTTAATCTTCCCTCTAGTTCCTAGACTTCCTCCATCAGATTGACAATTTTCACTAGTTGCTCTTATTGTTTCATGTTCATGAGAAGCATTTCCAATTGTATTGCATCTATTTTTTCCAGAATTTGAGTGCCTCTCTCCTTACATTTACATTTGGTGCACTTCTCTCTATTACTAGCGGTCGGATCTTTGTCTTTACTTGGCCACATCGCGGTTCACGTGGGTAAGGGTTGGCAGGGAGGGTCCTATGTTTCTAGTACCCTCCCTTTCACCACAGACCAATTGTTCTTGTCAGTCTATAACACCATCATATTCCAATTTTTTTTACTTATGTCCGACTCCTAATTTTCTAATAGGTTTGGTTGTCGTTGACTGCCTATGGTAATTCCTTCACAAGCCTACTTATCCTCTTGGAAATATATCTACCATCCATTGTTAAATAATAGCTCAGGGTTAGACTAGTCTCAAGTCTACTCAGAAATAAAAGTACTAAAGGAACCTCAAGCCTCACACAAACTAACGACCCTTTTATTTACTGAGTTCCTGCCACAACTACCTTTCAAGGGCCATCTTTGTTCGCAAGAAATTGAGATACATCTTCTGGCGACATTTTCATGAGCTTCCCCACTACTTCTCTCAGTTAGAAGGCCCAAATTATGCATGCAAAATTCCAACCAGAGATGGAAACTAACCTATTAGCCTTATACACCATTGAAGATAATGTCAGCTTGGGTGGAGTCTTACCCCATGAATTGTTGATTTCCCATGCAATGTCTTTGAATTTTCTAGCCTAGCTGAAGTACCTAATTAGTAATGCATTCCTGTGAATGGTCTTCGACTTCATGATTTCATATTGTTTGCTCTTGATTCCACAATTGCCCCATGATCGACTAGCATAACGTTTCATTAGTTCCCACGACCCGGATGTAACCATCATCACATGCGTGGGGTCTACTATTAGAACATGTTGTGTCCTTCGTGCTGGGTGGTAGCTGTGGAGATAGTGTGAAGTACTATTTTGTAATATCCAAAATAAATAGATTTTTAACGATTATGGGATATTAGAAAATGTTTCGCTTCTTTTAATTATGAAAATTTACGACCCCGATAATTTTCACAAATTGCAAAAACACTCAGAAATAAGAAACATTGCAAATTTAGAGAAAGGCATAACAAATAATGGAAACTCGGCTTTATTTATATGTTATAATCTACTATAATAGAAATAGTTGAGATAGAACAAGAAATGAAGCACCAATTGAGGATTTGAATGACCCTCACTCCAATATCGCTAAATCTCTGTGAAACTTTTGGATGAAGTCTCCTCAAGGAGTGTTGGGGTTTCGTCCAACACACACAATGGTAATCCAAGGGTTTTCATCCTAGGGCTTTTCTGAAGCTGGGAACTCTATTCTCCAAACCTTAAAATAACAAATGAATAAAAAAATCAAGATATCCCAAATGATCTCCTCCTCCTTTTAAAGACTCGACAGATAGATCTACAATCTTCTATAAGTATTTTATTTTGATTATTTTAATATTTTTCTAGAAGCTCCCCCTTAATTCCATCTAAGTGACTCTTTTTTTTTTTTTTTTTTTTTTTTTTTTTTTTTTTTTTTTTTTTTTTTTTTTTTTTTTTTTTCACTTAAGTCACTTTGGCCTTTTCCTTTAATTAATCATTTCCCCTTCTTTTATTTAATTAAGTGACTAATTAAAGTCACTTTTAATGAGGAAAAATGGTAAATCGCTCACCATACTTTCTATGGGCACTAGAATTCTCTTCTTAGCATCTCATCCTATAGATATTCTCTTCTAGTTCCAACGAGCTATTACATTAAGGTGTTCTGTCAAATATTCATCCCAAAATGCCACCTTAAGTGTAATGAATTAAGTTATTCTCAATAATAACCCCATTTTATGTGAATTATCAGAAAGTAACATAACCAAAAACAAGTTGTGTGAAACTTCTTTTGATGATGAATATGCCAAGCGAATGTCGTCGAATCCCATAAAAATCTCTAAAACCCCTCTGGGACACCCTGATGATGTAATCTTGCTCTTGTGGCCTAGTCATCACATACCTTAGAAATCCATCTTGGCCATACTATAAAGGAAACTGAAAAATGGGGACATTACATGTTTACATGTTGAGCTCATGTGGGGTGTCATGACATTTTTTAGTCCCCCACTTCTCTTTTTCCATTGAAATCTGAAGTATCCCCCCTTCCAATATTGTGACATTTTTTCCTTAAGCTATAAGAATAATATGTTTTGGTGACAACAAAGAGCGTGACAACCTTCTTTAGCATAACACAAGTCTTTGGAATTATGGAAGGCTCCTCCATCCCAATTCCCCATTCAATTCTTTTTTCCCTTCTTGAAGTTGGAAAACATGATTAACACACATGTCAACCTCGTCGTTGTGATTTATAAGGACAAGTATTTTCTTCGTGGTATGTCATCTAAGATCCTTATTCTTTTCAAGAGGTTCTCAGTATACTTGTTCTCAGTAAAGATTGAACTCTATTAAGAGTTTATTACATGAAAAGTAGTGAGGTGTTATACAACCCGGTATGGGGGAGATATTGTCGCGTAAATTTACGTGACAACTAAGTATGTACACCAACTAACAATTATTATAATATATATCTATATATATATATATATCATTAATGACTAATCAATATAAATACGCCTTTATTTTTTTTATTATTTTAAATAAATTAAGTAAACATACTTTTTTATTTACATCATTAATTCACAATAAAAATATATTGCTATTATTATTTTTTAGAGCTAAGCGAGTACTTCATGTTGGGTCATATCAAAAAAAGATATATCATATATGTCCCTATGTGAACTTGTTTGTCATTAGGGGAACCAAACCAATCACATATCAAAATTATTTTAGCCCATGAAAAGAGTCTTAAATGACAGTAAAAATTCCTAAGACACTGATGTCTTAAATTCCTATCACTTAGACTGCATGTTATAGTGTCTATGTTATCCATATTTAGTTCCAAAAAATTACGCATTAAAATACCAAGATTTTGCAACATAATAGCTAATAAGAGGCGATATCCACCTGGATGGTTATAGATGGACTGATGTCTTCATCTAAGTCAGAAAATTCCAAGTTTGCCAGTGCTTTTTCCATCTTTCTCACTTTTATGTTCAACTTCCTGGCTTACTTTTGTGTTTCATCCAAACAAAGCAAGATATCTTGCTAATCTCTTAATGAGCACCCTATCCATTATTGTTTTTATTGTCAATATATGTATATTGTGTGCTTATATGTTGTGTGCATGGTTCTAGTTGTGCTTGTATCTATGTGGGCAGGAAAATTTCCCTAACGCAAGGGTTGAAAGCCTCAATAGAGCAATATAAGATAATAAAAAAAGAACACTAAATCAATTATGCCAAACATACGAATTATCAAACTTTGGATTTGGAGACATACTTTAAGGTCCTACGTTTGAAGATGTTCCCGTAGGGTCCAAACCCTATGCTTCCTCCAAGATGTGCAGATCTACAAATCAATCACAGAAACATATACATAATACATAATTCAATGTGCATAAATAGGAATATGTTATATAATCATATATAAACATTTAAACTATCATTCATAAGACGACAACATATATCAGGAACAAGACATGAGCTTCTTTATTGATTAAAAACAAGAAGTACAAGAAAGATACAACCTAATCTAGGCCAAAGGCACTGACAAAGCCTTCCTCTAGATCCATCCAGCTCGAGCCATGAAGACAACCCCTCTAATAAGTGAAAGAAGATGTTAGATAAGGATGTTGATCATCTCTGCAAAGGAAACCAAGGTTTCCTAGAGACTGGGAGTGCAAGAGGCACATGCAAAGCAAAGTTGATATGGGAGAAATAAAGTAAATGTAGATATCCTTCTTCTTTTGTTCTCTTTAGGCCTACCCAAGGGGTGTATATATACCACTCCAAATTAGTTATTTCAGATAGGCCAAATGCTCCTGTAGGTGGGCTATTGGTAAAACCCATAAACCCTACCTGAAAAATAACATTTTATTTTACTTTTTCATATTTTAAAATGTATACGTGAGTATAGTATTATGGGACTCGAGTATGTACTTGTTTTTGTATGGCCAGAGTCAAGTATGGATTTTTAAATACGTTTTTTAGTATAAAGTCAAGTTTGCATAGGAAAAGGGACTACCTAGGGCCATAAAAGAGCATAATGTCTACATGAGTGTTGAATGATGCTATAACAAATGCCCCCTAATATATGAGGTCAGAAGGGTAACATGATGGCCGAAATATATTAAGTATAGAGAGAGGAGTCATCCAAAAATCTGGGAGGAGATCATCGGCTTCCAGCCCATCGAATACCCGTGGAAGGATTCAAAAAGAAAACTCATGTCTGAGGCGAGCGTACCCATGCTCAGAAGTAGTAAATCATGTCCAATTATCAAGTATAAAGTGAATCCATAATGTATACATAAGTGTAC
The DNA here is from genome assembly GCA_000404065.3 of Pinus taeda. NCBI lineage: Eukaryota > Viridiplantae > Streptophyta > Pinopsida > Pinales > Pinaceae > Pinus > Pinus taeda. Next base: position 87,523 of record APFE030461022.1, on the reverse strand, counting down.
AGAAGGAGCTGAAGAATACATAGTGGATCATCAAATCATAGTCACGAAAGAACACGATAGAGCTATGTCTCAATATCACATATAGAAAATATCTGATCAATGATGCTAGAAGACTGTATGATCAATGATACTAGAAGATTGTTTGATCAATAATGTGCATAATTGATCCTCATAAAAGTACCAAGTCATATAGGTGGAATAGAGGTACTGCATAAACTTGGGTGTCAACATATAAGATGATGCTGTGAGAGATTGCAACATATAAAGCTTAGAAGTGTCATTGGCAGAAAACTGAAGGAACTGTCAAGTGAACCAAGATGTTGACACAACCCAAGGTCTTACAAACTGCAGATGGTACATTTCTACACTATGGGAATAAAGGAGCTGAAGTCGACCATGCGGGAAATCGTTTGATTACTGGTTATTGATGTATACCGTTAACAAACGTGAGACAAATCACCAATAATGATAATGAGTGTCAAAGTACCCCAATACATTCTAACAAGTGTGAATAGATGTGTTGAAGTAGAACACATGAAATAATCTATCAATTAGGAGACAATGATGTATTGTCACTATCGATAGCGAAGGTGTCTACCATTGATGACTACAAACCCTGAGGTACTAAAGAAGGACTCTAGACCTTGTTGTGAGAGCAATGAGTTGGAGTCGATGGGAAAAGATCCACTAGAAGGAAGGCATTAAGGCATCCCACATCAACAAATGCGAGTGTAACCCGCACACCAATAATTTGGAAGAACTCTGACGAAGAGAGATCAAGTAACCATTCTGAATTACATTTACAATGTACACAAGATGTAGATAGCGCATGAAAAGATCCTCTGAACCAATCAATGATGAAAGCTGACACAGAGCCAAGGAACCCACCAATATGGTCAAAGGGAAACCAAGGTGCTGCATGAATCCCAATGTGTGATAATTTAAGCTGACGTCGAACACAAGGGAAACCACTCATTCAAAGATCGATAATGTTGATCAATGTTGAGCACAAGGTCACCTATCAATGATGTAAATAGGGCCAGGGTGCAACTCTAGGTCTAATCTCAAAACAATTTGTCGGAGTCGATGAGAGAAGACCCACCAGAAAGAAGTCAATGGGGGATATTCTTAACCAACACGAGTAAAGGACCATGTCGTTGATGTGAAATTGAAGATAAATTGACAGACTGGGCATGGCTGACAAAAATGAGTCAAGAGACACCACATAATGGCCGACAACAAGTTTACTTCTCTTGAACAAAATCACAACTTGATGTGACTTTATGACATCATAAAATAACTTTGTATAAGTTTGCAACGCAGGAGGCATTCATAAACTCTCCATATGATTGAAATAGATAACCAACCGGTGGAGGACTAACTCAAGAACAAGGTTATGGCTTCCCTAAAGTCAAACTAAGCCCCATCCTGATGGAGGAAATACTCATTTTAAGTGTTTTTTTCAAGGGTGACATGAATGACTCTCGCTGACATCAAATGATGAAGACACTATCCTGTTCCCATTTTTTTTTTGTTCATTTTTAAAGCCTAAAAAGGAATAAAATATTTCCTATAGTACAATGGAGAGAATGAGCATCAAGGGTGAGTGCACTAGGTTCTTGGGACTAGAACGTTCCTATGCTCAATGCAAGGTGGAAAATGCTGGTCATCGATGCTCAAGGGATGTTCCCTCCACAGAAAATGGTGTCAAGTCACAAAGGCTAATGAATGCATGGTTTGAACTTATAGAAAAGTCATGGTCAAAAGTTGCTTATACATGGGTGAAAATAAAGTCAGTTTAAGGCAAAAAGAGGTAAAAGTGGTCAATATGCAATGCAATAGTACAAGTCAACACCTGGGAAACTCTAGGGTATCAAGCCAGAAAAATAGTGAAGAAGAAGAAGAATGAGGCTTCATCGCAAAGTCATGGCAGGACTAAAGAGTACTCCTGATCTTACTCAATACTTGCAGCATGGGAAACATATGCTAGCGAGGTTCTAATTAGGAATCCCATAGAAGGAAAGGCTCTACCACTATGTTACATTTTTATGAAACGACGAATGAGAGAGGTTAAAAAATCACAACATTGTGGGGTCGACCCTATAGCTAAATATCACAGTATGAGGTCAAGATGCATAATGCAACGGAAAAGTGATATGCCATAACCTATATGCCAATTTATAATACGATACTTCCCATGATATGTCATTGATCGTGGAGTTGAAGCAACTAAAAAAATATCACTAAGTGATAAAAAGTCTTTGTCACCGTAAAAAATACCTTTCCCAACACTTCAAGCAAAGGTCAACAATTCACAAAAATAAAATAATAAAGTTAAAAATGAACTTTAGGAAAGTAGGTTTTAAATTTTAATTATAGAATAAAGTTTTGGAATTACCCAATTTCATTTTCACCATCCAAGTGTCAAGAAGAGGACTTTTGGAGCAAAGTTGGGCAAGCGAATCTGACCAATTCCACCAATGAATCCGGAAAACTAGAACCCCATGTAATTCATGTCCTTAAATTCTTCCATTTGATCGAAATTTTGAGTAGATTTTTTAAAATTTCCAAATCACTTTGCGTGTACGTGGGTATGGGTTTTTAAAGTCACCTATACAAAGCCTTATACGTGAGTTACTAAAGGGAAAGTCGCATATATACACAACTTTCTCTTACAGAAACCGCGTATGCACAAAGCACAATTTAAAAAACAATTTCTAACAGATGAAATCTCTCAATTTTTTAGAATGCCAATCATTTGGAGGGAAAGAGAACACAATGATGTGGATAATGAGGTATTAGACGATCAAGAATCGTTGTATGGATTGAAAAATTGTGGTTTGCGCAAATTCTTCATGATGCCCAATATGAGAGCTCAAACTTGATTATTGGAGATGTTAATTCATTATTGGGACTTGGAGAAACAACAATTCATCATAGATTCAATGCCTTTACAGATCGAAGTATAATATATCTACTTCGTTACATGACTCTCCTGAAGGGGAGAAGCATTTAATCTGAAGGGCAAGGCCAATTGGGGCCTTAATATTGCTGATTATATTGTTGTATACTGTGCACCAAGCATTAACAAAGTTGTTTCACAAGTCCCAATAAAACAAATTACGAACCTGCCTATCAAGATAATCCTTTTCACTATTGTCAGGATATCAGGTTCAACTTAGTTGCACTAGGCCTCATGACCATCTATGTTCTTAATAGTAGAATGTCTAAAATCAACAGTGTATGACTGGTACACAACGTTCCTAGCCAACATGAAGAAGCAATTTACATCTGTGAGACAGGGGAAAACAATGAACTTCAGCTATGGCACCATCCTCTTGTAACATCTTCCAGGGTAAATGTGCATATAAACAACATAATACGAACAAAAAAACAATAAACATATCAACCATCAAAATTCATATATACATAAGTACATTTGTACATGAAAATCAAGGGAATGATTTTTTTCATTAATAAATGCAGTGAACCAACCGATGATGGGACTGTTAGTGTCAGTGTCTTCACACTTCCATCAGTGATCAAATTGCTCTTTTGCATTCATGTTAGGTGTCTCATTCGATCAGCTGCATTCCATTAGGCCATGGATCAACTAATGGTAGTGGTTTCATTTTAGTTTCCCTCATGTCATATACCTGTTGACCTGTTCAAACATCTTTTCAGTTGTTCATAATCAGTTTCATTTCATTTTTAACCAGTCCTAGGGTTTAGTTTCATTAAGTCTTAGGGTTTGTCATCATGGTCATTCAGAATAAATAAAGTGGTCAACAGACACATGAGGAGGTTAATAACGGTCAGAAAAGTAAAGAATTGTTAATTTGTAAGCTTAATGAAGTTCTAACCTCAAAACTTGTTTTGAGGTAAAACAGAGCATTGGTATTTTTCCGGTAATTTGATGAATTGTATGGTTTCTATATGTAATAAATGATCACATGCTGCTCCTGGTCACTTGATGACATTGCCAAGCACCTGCCACTGCAAAAATCAAGTCATCTTGAGCACCAGTCCGCCTGTAAAAGCAAAAGAGAACAAACCTTAATTTCCTCTCCCACTAAGCTAGGGTTGGCTATGGGATCAGAGATATCTGAGCAAAGGAGGCATAATGGATATCAAAAGGTATGAGGCCATTTCGTATCATCTACCATCAGATCTCCACCATTTGTCGAGAAGTCATTTCAAGGAACAAGCCATTCATCGCACATAAGGGACGGTTTTTCTTCAAACTGTGTTTCTGAGCAAGAAAAGATGAATTTGGAAAAAGTGAGAGAGGTTTTTGTCCCTTAGTGACCCAAGAAGAAAATTCCGTTTCATTTTTTACACAGCTATCATGGTTTAGAGAAATGTCAAAAATACAGTTGCCTTGGGAGAGTTAATGCACCTCTGGAGCGAATTTGGGAAAATCAATATTTCTCCTCGATTAAATGCCCAAATGACTTGCTTGATGAGTCAAATGATATCTAGACAAATATAACTTTCCAATGAGCTATCATGAGCTCAATTTGGGGTTGAGGAAGTCCTTCAAAAGTTGACTACAACAGCGCTCTGCATTTAGGCAGCCTCATTTTGCACATTTTGACCAGTCTTGGGAGATTTGACTTTTGACAGGGAAAATGACCTCCAAATTGGAAAATTCAAGATGTTCTTGAAATTATACTCAATAAGCTTTCCAAAGAGCTATCACACTCCCAATTTGGACACCGGAAAGGCCTCCAAAAGTGGTATGCAAAAAGGCGCTGCGCATTAAATTGGTGTTGCGCACTTGTCGCAGGTTTCTAGTGTAAAATTACACTGGCGCTGCGCACTTGTTGAAAACACCTCAAATTTGTCATCAAAAAACCTCCAGATCTCTTTAATGATTCTTCCAAGTAAGTAAAGTCATCCACCTTGTTGAAGAATATTTTTTGCTTGGTTTATTGAGTTGTGTGGTCTCATCTAAAGCAAACCCTAGTTGTCTTTGAATTTCTTCTCAAAACGCTAAACTGATCACTAAAATACCTCTCATAAGTTGTAAAACATCTATTGTTGCTCTCCTATTCCATTTTTCACCTACTTTCCTAAGTCCCCTCCCATATCCCTAATTCATTAGAGCTCATTTCCCAAAACCCTACCCTCCATATAAAACCCTAGCCCTATACACTATTCCCAAACCTTAACTCCCAAATCCTACATCTTCACTACTCCTACTTCCCTATCAAACCCTTATCCTACATTCTAAAACCTTATTCACTCCCCTCATTCCCTAAAACCTCAAAACCTTCACTTCCTCAAGCACTCACCATCCCCATACACCTCACTCATCTTATCTTTTAAAATCTGTTCATACTCATCTTGTCCTCACCTCATCCCTTCGTTCGTCATCAACTACTACATCACCAAAACCCATGGAGAGAGATTTTGTTTTGATTGAGGAGGATGTCATTGACTTGGGTTCTCAAGGCTCAAGGATAAAAGACATGATCATCAAAGAGAAAGAGGTTGAGATACAAGCCTTGTCAGTCAACCTTGAGAGAGCTAAATGTGTCATTAGCTATCTTGAGCAAGAAAACAAGCATCTTACTGACAAACAAGAACTCATGGAGCTGCAAATCATCAAAGAAAATCGGCAAAGGTCCAAGAAGGCAAAGGGCAAGTCGACCTCGTTGAATAAGAAATAGAGAATGACCGAGAGTATTTGTTGGAGAAGGTGAATATGCACTTGGAGTGGTTGCTTGAGAAAGCCAACAAAGAGAAGAAAATGCTTCTTCACTTAGCCCTACCTAACCCAGAACAAGATTTGTAATGCAAGGACAAAGAGGCTAAAAGCCAAACTAATAAGAGTCTTGAGGAACAAGAAAGAGCAAGATATACTCAAAATCTTGGTTGAAGCTTCATTAGCTCAACAAGGCACCTAACAAGGATCCCTCATGCCAAATTTCAGGAAATTTGGAGAAAATTTTGTCATTTTTGAATTTTGAAATAAAAAAAAGGCTTTTCCAATAGGTGCGCAACGCCACCAGCGCTGCGCTTTTGTTGGGGACATATTCTTGCAAAATGGTTTACATTTTTGGAATCAACATGGAAAAATATGAAAGCTCAAAAATGGCAAGGAATTTTGGACAAGTTCTAGGTCTCCAAAAGGGCAAAAACACCCAAAAAGTGCCCTCTCTACCACTTTTTTCCACACAAGAAGCAGCCTTGGGAGAATCAATGTTTGGAGAGGAAAATGGACTCAAAATTGAGAAATTCAAGTTGTTCCAAAAATTGGACTCGACAAGATTTCCAATGAGCTATCCTGCACCTAATTTGGACTCCGGGAAGGCTTCCAAAATTGGCCTAGAAAAAGCACTGCGCATTAAAATTTTGGCGCTGCGCATTAAATGGATTTTGCCAATTTTGCCTAATTTTCCAGACTTTTCCTAGTTTTCTTGGGAGATCACTTTTTCCTCATTTCTTGGTAAATGTAAGCATGGTAAATGATGAATTTGATGTAAATATGGTTGAAAATCACTTCATAAGGTAGATACATCAAGTTCCAAGTGGTTTTGCGCTGTAATGAATTGGTTTCCTTGGTTTTAGATGCAAGTTGTTCCACTGCCTATATTCTTGTTCTTAGTTTAGATATGGTTGAAACCACCCCTCTTCTCATGGATTCGACCCTGATAGCTAGCATGAGTAGTTTCCTTGCCTATATCATGTACTTTTTTGATTCATTTGTAAAGGTTGGACTTTGGCAGAAGTGTTAGACTCATTGAACATTTTGTATTAGCAATTTGGCAAGGAATAAAACCAGGTTTCACAACTATTTTTGTGGGATTCTTGTGACAATGAGTTTATGTATTGTTTATTCTTTGTAATGAGTTTTTTTTTTTTTTTTATATTTTATATGTATCCACATCTCTCTTTCTCTTCTAAACTAAATGAATCAAGGTGAATAGACAAAATACACTAATTTACAGTGCTTTGTCTTGGGTATGCATTTGGTTTTCAATGTTTTCAACTGTTTGAAGAGGATTCATAGTTTCTTTATGCCCTCCTCAACTCCTCCGTTGTCTCGCTCTACCATCTCAATCCATTTCTAGTACATAAACCCTTATCTACCTTGCCCCGCAGGACATGACTGTATCCCTGAGTTGATTTCCCGGACCCAATCTGCCTTCTCCAATTGATCCAGCAACCAAAACCTAAAATCAAACCAGAAACCCTAATCTCCTATACCTAGCCTAAAATCAGCATTCTTTTTTGTCATCTCAAGCCCTAGTTTCCAATATCCTAATCGAGATTGACAAGGAGAGAGCCCTCTCCCTAGGGTTAGCTACTAGGTTAAGCGTGGTTTAATGTTACCCTAGACCTGCCTTCCTTCTACCTGAGGTAGATTTAGGCACTAACAGGGACTACTATGTTCCAGCTGACCATAGATTGGCTGAGCCAAGTCTCTCTTCAGCCAATCACCCTCGTGCCATATTCCAAGTATGAATGTGGGATCTTATAGAACACGTAAATCAAAACCCATCCAAGGCTTCTAGAGGCCACCCACCTCAACCCATCAAACAATGGTTCCACCTCATGGTCAGACATCACCAAAAACCATCATTAGATTGGTCTCTGTCCAAGCCTTCTAGGGCTTCCAGAGTGTTTGTCCAACCAAGGCTTCCAGAACTAGTAACTCAACCCACAACTTATACAGGGTTTCCAGAGTGTTTGTCCAACCAAGGCTTCCAGAACTAGTAACTCAACCCACAACTTATACAGGGATTCCAGAGTGTTTGTCCAACCAAGGCTTTCAGGAGTATTAACTCAACCCAAGATTTTACAGGGCTTCCAGAGCGTTTGTTCAACCAGGGCTTCCAGGACTAGTAACTCAACCCAAGCTGTTACAGGGCACCAAGAAATACTCAAGTGTTAAGGACAACAATTTTTGAAGGAGAGGGGTAGGTTAGGTCCCTATACTACTAGTTTAACCCCTTATTGTTATTAGTACAACCCCCTTATTATATTGTTGTGCCCATGTAGTCCCATATTGTTATTATTGTGCCCCATAGGAGCCCACTATTGTTATTATTGTGCCCTTACATTATTATTGTTATGTCAACTCTGATTATATTATGACCTCTTAGACTCCTATATATAGAAAGGATGCCTTGTCATTTGTATCATCGAAGAATTGTTCATTAATTTTGTGTAATGTAAAGGAGGTTGCCCCTCGAAGAGGTTGAATTCTAAGGCGTTCATCTATCTTTTCTATCTTTTTGTGAGCTGTTTTCATAACAACCTACCTCAAAACTACCATACCGGTCATAACATGCTCATTGAAATCAATGGACACTATTGGGTACCAGTGTCCCACAATGGCCCTGCTCCTGAAGTGCTTTACCAACATACTGCTGCATGTTCCAATTCCTTTGTTGCTGCTGCTAATTCTTGTAGTCGATTTCAACTACCCAACCAAGAATTTCATGTATTCCTGTACCAAGCACATAACTTCCATTAGATTTAAAATAATTTGAAATAAATTCACATCATACCTCATTGGTAGCTCCTCAATAAGGTACATTTGCAATCTTATTCGCTTCCTGTCACAACAAGTCAAATTAGCATATTTGACCAAATCAACATATATAAAGATATCACATCAACTTAGCTCAAACATAACCATCATAGATCAAAATCATAAATCAACCAAAATCATGGATCACATATAATCATCATATTCCATAGTCATAAATCACATGCATAATAAAACTGAAATAAAATACCGATACTTATGCTTTAAACGATCCTTACTTTTGCGTTTGTCTTTATTCTGTATTCACTTCAGATCAGTTGCCATACTCAACAAACACCCAGTGCCTTCTCCTTAACCATGTGCATAAACACATAATGTGCATCAAACACATACAACCGCACGACATACCACACCATGCAATACATGCATCTACACTTGACATACAACACATACACCTACACCTAGTGTATACAATACAATGCATCCATCTATACCCAATGTGAAGTACCACCCAATACATGTACCTACACATAGTACCACATAATGAGTACACATGCCACAATACCATGACTACATGATGCACATACATAAAACCACATGCCCTCAACACAAGATGTATGACATGCACACAATACCACACGTGCACCAGTGCCATATGTACACAGTACCACCGGTACACTTCACCACTTGCATAATGTGTGCACATCATCACATGTACATGGTGCCACTTGCACAACATGTACACAACGCCACATGTACACCACACCACTTGTACAACGTGTACACAATACCACATGTACACAGTACCACACGCACGACATGTATGCGACACCACATGTACACAACACCACCTACACACATCGCCAATTGTACAACATGTACACAACACCACATGCACACAACACCACTTATACAATCATACACACCACACTATATGTACATAGCACCACATGTACAACATGCACGCAACACAACTTGTACATAACATTGCATCCCCAACATGTACATAGAATTATCTATACACAACATTGCATATCCAACATGCACAAAGCACCCTATGCATACACGTTGCATATACGTTATGAAGGCAGTACAATACATATACAACACCCCATATGCAATATTCACACAACCCTATTTGTGCTATCTTGTACATAACTGTCTAGTCAATTTAGTGTCCTAAATTTCTCTACATAAATTATCAATCCAGGTATCATAAATTGATGAAGTGTTGTGCACCATATGTACTTAGTTAACCTTTTTTCTTACTTCGTTGTTTTATAGTTTATGTTGTTTTTGGGGGTTTTGTTTCTTATGTTAGAATCTAGTTTCTAAAGAAAAGAGAAAATGAAACAAATCAAAACTTTGAACAGTTAGATTAATCTAAGCCAAAAAAATATCGAAGAAAAGAAAGAAAGAAAAACAAATCAAATCCCATTCATAACTTCACATATCGCCAATTTTGTTCTTAAGGAACTAAAAAGACTCAATGAGACATGAACTTATGTAATGAGTATTCTACTAAGCATAATGCAAGAACATGTAAAGAAAAAACTAATCTACTGTGTTTTGTATGCTCCAATTCACCAATCAGAAAATAGGAAGACTACTTTCTTGGAATATTTTGTTAAGCATAAATTACATAGTTAGATAAATCTACAATCAATCGGTTGAACACACTTGCATGAATGGAAAATCTAAACTATCAAACTTGAAAGCAATAAAATGAAAAGCAAAGCCAAATATCTCACCTATAATCACAATATTTTGCCAATTAACTTCTAAAACAGTGTTAAACTAAAGGCTATGGAAATATCATCATATAGCATGAAAGAAATGACATATAAACTATCTAATTGCACACTAATGAAAAGCAAAGTCAATCATCTCACCTATAATCACAATATTTCGCCAATTAACTTCTAAAATGGTGTTAAGCTAAAGGCTCCGGAAATATCATCATATAGCATGAAAGGAATGACATCTAAACTATCTAATTGCACAATAATGAAAAGCAAAGCCAATCATCTCACCTATAATCACAATATTTCGCCAATTAACTTCTAAAACAGTGTTAAGCTAAAGGCTCCAGAAATATCATCATATAGCATGAGAGATTAATCTAATAAGCAAATAGAAGAAACATGTAAAGAAACCTAATCTACAATCAACCGGTTGAACACACTTGCATGAATTAAAATTGCATGAATGGAAACTCCAATGTATCAAACTTGAAAGGAATCAAATGACATACTTGAATGGAATCAAAGCAAAACTACAAAACAAAATCTACTCTAGCTTACATTCTAATGTGCTCCATGACATCTACTTCACATTCCTTCCACATTGAGAACATCAGAGCTTTATTCAAATTCTTCAAAATTACAAAGTACAACAAAGCTCTCCAAAGCTTTCCAAAGCCATCAAAGAAGAACTACAAGCTCCAAGCTAAAGAGCTACCAAAAAGCTACAAGCTTAAGAACTAAAAAGCTAAGCTAACAAATGAAGGAGAGAGATCTCCTATTTGTACAAAAAGATGAGAAGCCATCTCATTAATGAGAGTCCATGAATCTCTCCCTCTACCTCTAGAGTCCTAATCAAAATAGGAACTAATAAGACACATGTCTTTTTAGAGTTTTAATACAATTAGGAGATGTGACACATATCCTCATGATCCCATGATTCTCTCCACTCAAATTCGAATTTGGCGTTAGGGTGCCACATAAAGGTCTTCTAGAAGCCTCGTTTTGACTTACACATGTCAATAATCTCAACCCACTTGTTAGGTATAAGCATATGCACATTATTTTCTAATCTTTAACCACAAATTCACAGGCTAAGAATTAATAAAGTTTGGAAAAACATAAATGTGGCCCAATGATAATGAAAGTGGGATGAATGTAGTGACATGGTAGTGAAATAGAGGTGAAATGGAGGTGATATAATGGACATAATAGTGAAAGCGTAATGTAAATGAATGACAATTTCAAGACCCAACAATAACATTGCATAAATAACATGTACACATGCTATGTATACACAACACCACAAGTGCACACATCATGGATGCAACATGTACAACATATACAACATATGCACAACAATAGTACCACACATCCAAAACCACACAGTCCTTACCAAGAAACCTTGCTTTTGGTATCTCATCCATGCTTATCCTAGCATGTCGCAGACCACACTGCTTTCACTTTGCTGATGTATCCTTCAACATTACATGTCATAACACAAACATAGGCATAATACAAGTATACAATACCAAATCATATCCACATGATACTGACCTCGTATATTTGTCGTGACTACTCTTCCCAATTGATTCCTCGTAAGACCAAGAACCTTTTCATGTCGTTCTCCTGCATAAGCAATCATTCCTCCACAAGAATGATCCTTGACAACCCTGTCAGAGAGTAACATAGATACATGGATACATACATACATATATAAATGTTAGCATAAAACAATCATGATCATGTCAAACAATGACATACATACATACATGTATACATATATAAACTTCAACATAATCATGATCATAAAATAATTACCAGATAACATAAGGTCTAGGTTAGCAAAACTTCCTTATTTATGCACAATCATTGAGAGCAACAGTTCCCAACATAGCCAAAGCATATGACACCTATGATCCATTTACTTTACCTTGTATGGTTACATTTCTTGTATCTGCACTACTACTGTCCATTTACCACAATGGACCCAACCATTCCAACTAACTATCATAGTCTTACCTTCCGTTGTGCTTACTCATGCACGGAGCTTCATATGGGTCTTATATCATCGGTTGGGTACCACACATCTCTCCCGATTTCCATCAACTTTCCTCTTTCCCAACCAATTACCAAGACTCAAAACATACAAGGCAAGATAGGAAACAAACAAGAAGAAGACCATAAAAAGAAATAACAACATGAATCTGTAAACAAAGTGGTATGGCCATACACTGGATATAAACAAAGCCGCAAATCAAGCTCAACAATTCATAAAAGACCAAAAGCACAAGACTAACAAAAAACACCATGACATAATCCCCATGGTTCCCAGGGAAAGCTCAACCCAAGCCTTCTTCAAGATTTCATGGCAACCTCTCTTGCCATGCAACTCCCTACATCATGCTCACACATGTCAACTACATGTTCCAAATATCAATACAATCATATTTATCAATTTGAAATCAACTTTTACAAACAATCATGTCATAATCCATAGTCATTAGACATAATGCTACAACTATCAACTACATTCAAGTACATATCAAATGTCTCAATACATACATGTTAGTATAATCATCTTAAAACAAAATCATTTAAACACATACTCATATTAAGCAATTCATCAATCATTCAACCACTTGCAAACATACCATGTTAAATAAATCAACTAGGCACCAAACACTCAAACACCAAATAGACGTCATAATAAAAAAACCAAGCACCAAATATACGGCATAAGAAAACTCATACCTTAATGCATATTAGGGGAGGCTAACTTGTCTACACAATAAAGCTAGGTTAGCATGATACAAATTCACAACATATCAACTCAAACATAAATCATGATATCCCTAACAGTAACTTATTAACATGTTCACGTCATACACTCATAAGCATTTGTCATTCATGCATAACAATCACATATGTATGATCGATCTAGATTAGTATGACACCATATCACAAATATGTCAACTCATACCTGAGTTTTTCAACCATAACCATCTGCATAGGTCAAACCAAGTTAGCACAATACATATAATATCAATATCTTTAACTGAGTGAACATAACCATCACGCATATGACCAATCCAAATTACAACATCAAGATCTCAATGAAATAACCCTAATGTTCAAGTTAATAGAACATAATAATAATAATCTATGTATCACGCTCATCAACAACATATAATCTAATCATCAAGCTAACTATCCTTGAACATACTCAACAACAATATATAACATAATCATCAATTTATCTAACATAAACAACAAAAGCAATGCATATAACCACATGTTACTATCCTTCTTGACTATCTAAGACATGTGCATATAACCACACTAATCACCTAACATCTATCATGAATGTAACCATAACATAAAATACATGTTCATAAACCTAACGTATATAAACCTAATGCATATAGTAATCCTTAACTTACATACCTTCATGCCAAACATACACTACCTGTATGACGATCTTCTCTTATCCCAAAATCTAATGCTGCAACCTCACTATGATGATCTTCATCCCTTGCTCTATCTTAACTAGCTCATTAGCATCATAACAACCAATAACATCATGATGACCTAAATTGCATACAATGACTTCACAAGGCATGTTTGACCTACTATACATGCATAATCATAGCCATGACCATACATAGATAACAACAACCATTACCCCATTGTACACATTGCCACATGCAACCAGCAATATGCATAAGCAACGCCAAATCAACTACACCTATGCATAAATGCATGTAGTCGAACATAAGCGACCAATTCTTTTAATCAACCTACAAGGCTGATACATGTAATCAAAATATTCAAAAATGTAACCTAACATACAAGGATGTAAGTAGGTATCATGAAATCAACATGTAAGCGACATATAATTCATACACAGTCAGTCACATGTTCTAAAAATTAAGACATCATGTCTATTAATTTGAAATCAACATGCACCAATACTAACAACCTATAATCACACCCCCTTACTATCCATGGTCCACACTAAGGTAGAAGGAGGGAGCTACTATAATGACCCGATCTCCAATGTCCAATTATGGAAATGAGATCTCCAAAGCTCTACTAAATTTAACCACACTTGAAAAGAAATTGATTTTTATTTCTCATACATTTGTATGAGACTAAGAAAAAGACATTGCACTTATTCCACTTGTAACATAATAACTAAAAACATGTCCCTTTTCCATTTCCTTATATGAAACTTTTCAAATTCCTTGCATGCAACCTTTCAAATTCCCTACATGCAAATCTTCAAATTCTTTGCATGAAAATAGGAATAGATTAGCTACATCCATATTATCATACTACAATACTATCCCATCTAAAAATAACATTTTCTTCAAACAATTACCATACTTTTACATTTTCTTCAAACAACTACTAGACTATTACATTTGCATGCAAGCATTTCTTCAAACACTTGACATGTAAACTAATATAGAAAACTATTTGCATACAAGTAAGCATATATCAACTACAACAATACTATTACACATCAATACTATCCCCAACAACAAACAACATACTCATTGGGGTATTTTATCAAATAGTTTGTATGCAATTAATCATTGAACCATTTAAGCATTTCATCAAACACTTTGCATGCAAACTAATATAGCGAAGGATTCAATGCATATATCCTAAACTGTAGTAGTACAAGTTATGGAAACTGAACCATATTATCAGTGGTATTTTCCCTCACTATGGTTCAAGTTTTAAGTTCTGATATTTCATAGATGAAAAGTTATAACAAAAATACCAACACAATCTTATTTGGTGCACAATTCTAGGAGTATCCAGAAAGCTCGACCTACACTGGTCATATCTCCTAAAATATAGCGAATAAATGTCTGAAATTTTTATCACAATACCAGTGGGATTTCCCCTCATTGTAGAAAAAATTTCAGCTCTTGAGAGTGCCCAGAAGAAAAGGTATAACAGATATGGAAAAAATTCTAAAATTTAACCTTTGTTCTTCATTTGACCTATGATAGAGCCCATCCAGTGCAAGTGTTTGAACCATGCTCTGATACCACTATGTAACATCTTATAGGGTAAATGTGCATATAAATAACATAATAGGAACAAAAATACAATAAACATATCAGCCATCAAAATCCATATATACATTAGTACATTTTCACATGAAAATCAAGGGAATGCTTTTTTTCATTAATAAATGCAATGAACCAACTGGTGATGGGACTATCGTGTTCCACTCGACCATAGATTGGCTGAGCCAAGTCTCTCTTTAGCCAATCACCCCCATGCCATATTCCAAGCATGAATGTGGGATCTCAGAGAACACATAAATCAAAACTCATCTAGGGCTTCCAAAAGCCACCCACCTCAACCCATCAAAAAGTGATTCCACCTCACGGTCGGACATCACCAAAACCCATCATCAAATTGGTCTCCATCCAAGCCTTCTAGGGCTTACTAGTTCTAGGGCTTCCAAAATTAGTAACCCAACCCACAACTTATACAGGGCTTCCAGAGCATTTGTCCAACCAAGGCTTCCATAACTAGCAACTCAACCCACAACTTATACAGGGCTTCTAGAGCATTTGTCCAACCAAGGGTTCTAGGACTAGTAACTCAACCCACCAAGGGCTTCCAGAGCGTTTTTCCAACCAGGGATTCTAGGACTAATAACTCAACCCAAGCTGTTACAGGGTTTCCAGGACTAGTAACTCAACCCAAGCTGTTATAGGGCTTCCGGAGCGTTTGTTCAACCAGGGCTTCCAGGACTAATAACTCAACCCAAGCTAAGGAAACATGAGAAGCTACAAAAACAAAGCAATGAAAGTAAACCGACAATCACCATGGCTATCCAGGAAATGGCAAGGCTAGGAAATCCACTATCGATCCCGACCATCCTCCATGCCAATGACATATCATAACCAAGAAACCACATGCATGTGCCATGCATGGCAAAACTAGTGAAGAAATCATACATGCAACTCAGTACCTGTAAGCAATTTGATGTAGCTGCCGATGTCGATGCCCTCTTGTGCTTTCATGCTCTTCCTTTGCCTTCTTGCTCCAAGAATCCAAGTATGCCACCCCTCCAAGAGTGCTCCAAGAAGACTCTAAGTATCCAAGAGAATAAGAGAGAGAGAGTAATGAGAGAGCTCCCAAAACTGAACTGACAAAAGATTCACACTGAAAGGAAGAAGCTTTACCCAAGAGCTTTCCAACTTTTCCTCAAAAGCCTTTTTATTAATGAGGCCTCTATTTTCTTCATTTTCCATTAGTTCCTTTCATTTCCCTCCTATCATGCAACTTATGACCTTAAATGTGCCAAAATTCCTTTTTGCCTCTTTAATGCCTTAGCCATTGCCTTTGCCAATTTCCTTAACCATAAACAAACAAATGAACACGCAGTAGGATGTCCTTCCCACCATTCAGCTTGGAATACATGTCCCATCATCCGTGGTATTTATATATTTTTACATGGACTTTTCACCACGGTTGTTACGCCTCTGCTCATTTTTCTTTGAGCGGATTCCTGCGCTATGACCGATAGTAGCGTTTGCCATTAACTGTCCTAGAGATCCAAGGATGACCAGATGGGTAGACTTGATCAAGAGACTTAGCAGAGGCGAAGTCACTCATGCGGTCTTTGACAACGAGTTCTTCCGATGGTGGGAGCAACAACTCGTGGCCATACAGTATTACCTGTACGCAAGACTAGACTTCTGGAGTTAGCACTTCCTTAAGGAGTTGCATGGGGCAATATTGGTAAGTTTTTATTTTTATTTTTAACATATTTGATTTTTTATTTTTATTTTTGAAAATAATTTCAAGAAATTTAAAGTCTTTTTTTTTTGTGA